>WNWU01000025.1:11190860-11201959 GCA_012654045.1 Ptyas mucosa
TGCAACAAAATTTCATTTTAATGTATGCTTATTAGTGTACATTCAAAATGACAATAAAGTTATTATTCTATTCTGTTCTGTTCTGTTCTGTTCTGTTCTGTTCTGTTCTGTTCTGTTCCGTTCCGTTCCGTTCCGTTCCGTTCCGTTCCGTTCCATTTTGTTTTAGTTGTATATTTACTCTCTGTTCTTCAGATTGTGTGTAGCACATAGGCTGTAAATATCCAAACTAGAGAAGCCAAGACAGTTGATGAAACGGCATTTCAGCTGAAGCGAAGCTGAATGAAAACAATTTGTACTGAGCAAGTTGAAACAAGAGAAAAGTGTAATAAGTGATCTTAAAAAAAATAATAAAAAAACCACACCTATCTGTGATGGACACAGGGGTTGAGTAAAAACAGTTAAAGTTGGGGGGAAAACTGCTGTGAAAAATGAGCAGGTGAAAAATGAAATTACTTCTTGCAAGGGAAAATAAAAAAGAATTGCTTCTGCAAATTCATCTGACATTCAACCAGATTTGATTCCCAGATAATGAGTTGGAGGATTAAAATACCTCTGTTAGCACTTCGCTGACGGAAACTCTGCACAAGCCGGGGGTCTAAATTTGGGGCCGAATTCAATTTAGCTAGAAAGGAAATCTAATATTGGGAGCCAAATATATCTTTAGCAATTGGAGAAGGGGTGGGGAGTCAATGAGAAAGTAGCTCTGGAAGCTTTCATTTTGTTGCTGACTCATACAATCCTCTCCTTCCAAGAAACTATTTTGGTCAATTTCAATCTCCTGTTCAATATGAGGATCTAAATTAAAACGTTCAAAACTGATGGTTGTCCAACTCTGCTTGAAGAGACCCGACAAAGGAAAAAGAATCCGTATTCTCTGCTTTGATGGTTAGGAAGTTTTTTCCGGCATTTGTATCTGCTTCCTTCTAACACAGGGGTGTCAAACTCGATTTAATTGAGGGCCACATCAGGAGTTGTGTTTGACCTTGGGGGCCTGGGGTGGGCTTGGCCAGGGTGGGTATGGCCATCTCGACATCACCCATGTCAGGGGGCGTCTGTGGTGGCCCGAGTGCTCTGCCAGTGAAAATGGGCTCCTGATCTCCTTTCGGCTGCAACCAGTGGTGAGATTCAATTTTTTTTACTACCAGTTCTGTGGGCATGGCTTGGTGGGCGCAGCAGGGGAAGGATACTGCAAAATCTTCATTCCCGCCCCACTCCAGGGGAAGGTTACTGCAAAATCCCCATTTCCTTCCGATCAGCTGGGACTCGGGAGGCAGAGAATAGATGGGGGCGGGGCCAGTCAGAGGTGGCATTTACCGGTTCTCTGAACTACTTAAAATTTCCGCTACCGGTTCTCCAGAACTGGTCAGAACCTGCTGAAACCCACCACTGTTACACACCCATTTGCATTATTTAGGTGACACAGAGGGTGCAGATAAACCTTCAGTGACTCTCAGAAGGAGTACTAATGACCAGAAGATCCGCCAAGAATTTGAATCCTTCCATCCTCCACCATTCAGTCAGAACTGAAGAAGCTTCTTGGATGAGAAGCAAAACAGTTGCCTTTCGAAAAAGTACCTTTGGGTGTAATATTTACGTCACTGGAGTTTCTACTCAAAATTTCCAGTTGAATACCACCTCTGGTTGAAACCAGCCTGTGTATGCCAGAGGTGGATTTCAGCAGGTTCTGATCAGTTCCGGAGAACCTTAACCCAGTTGAAAATCTATGGAGCCGACTAAAGAAACTGGTTAGTCAAAAGCGACCCAGCAATAAAACCCAGTTAATAGAAGTAATCCTTCAATCTTGGTTTCACATTATAACAGCTACAGAACTAAAAGACTTGGTTCACTCCATGGGAAGACGTTGTAAGGCCGTAATTCATGCTAAAAGTTACCCAACTAAGGATTAACTGACATGGTGATAATTTTTGTATATCTCATTTTTTTTATGGTGATAATTTTTGTATACCTCATTTTTTCTACGTGTTTCACTTTTCTTCTTTATACTGTACCTGCTGTTCTAATAGCAAATCCTTCCTAAAAGTTATTGCATGACATTCGTGATTAAATTATCTTTCCATTGATATATAATTTTATGGTACTACTCCCCCCCCCCAAAAAAGTGGTGTTATTAGCTAGTTTAAGAAAATACACTTTTCCCAAAAGGTTTCCACAATTTTGGCCACTACTGTATGATCGGCTACTGAATTGCCCTCCCTTGTTTCTCAAGAAGACCAAGAGGACAACAATAGAAGCTGGATGAAAAGTAGGAAAACTAAGACGCTGTAAAGATATGGGCAATCTAGATCTGCAGCCCTAGCTAATATCAGCTCTGACTCAGAAGTGTATTAAATCAAGGAAGTTAATGAGTGATCCGGATTGGTATAAAAATGCTGAAACCTAAGATTATATCAAATGTCTCCATATTTTCCTTCAAAATCTAAGCAACAGAAGACAGCTTGGGTCACTCCACTCCGTAGGACAATGAGCCCTGCCTTACAATTCTGTAATTGTACCTGTAACACTATAATTCTGTTACAGTCCATGTAACTCCTTCCATAACACTAGTACCCACTGAGTATTCAGTATGAGAGAGAAAGGGAGGGAGGGAGAGGGAGGAAGAGAGAGGGAGAGAGAGGGAAGGAGGGAGGGAGAGAGAGAGAAGGAGAGAGGGAGGGGGAAGGGAGGGAGGGCGAGGGAGAGAGGAGAGCGGGTGGGGGAAGGGAGGTAGGGAGGGAGAGGGGAGAGAGAGAAGGAGAGAGGGAGGGGGAGGGAGGGAAGGAGGGAGGGTGAGAGAGATTATGAACCTGATGCCATAAATTTAAATCACATCCCCAGTTCCGCATTTAAAATTTAATGTTCCTTGAGCAATACAAAGTGATTATAGCTCCCAACTGTCATGGTCTATTTTATTATTATTATTATTTCCCATGTGTTGTAACTCATCAGGCTCCATTGCTTCAGCTGGAAAACACGAATCTGGAACGGCATCTAGTACACCTCTTCAGGGCGCCAAGATCATATAAAAGCCAACTTATTATTTTTTTTTAAAAAAACTCATTTTAAATCTGACTTTGCTGTTTGATATAAGTCAACCATTTCCCTGTCCCTCTGTTGAAACAAGATTTCTTTCTATAAAAAGGGCACAGTGATATGTAATAATCTTTTTTTCACCTTGGCTCTAAAGTTCCATAATGTTGTCCGTGGTGCTGAAGTGTAAAAAAAGATGCCAATTGCTTAGATGGCATTAGATGTAAAATTTGGTAGCCTCTGCAGAAGAGAACAGAGACCGAAGCAAATGGATTTCCCCTCCCCCACGCCCACTCCCCCAAAAAACCTTTAAAACTTTCTTAAAGAAGTTTCATGAGAAAAGATCAGGTCGGTAGGTTGTTGATTATCAAGGTCAGTAGTAACACGGGGATGTGGTGGCTCAGTGGCTAAGACACTGAGCTTGTCAATCGAAAGGTCCGCAGTTCAGCGGTTCGAATCCCTAGTGCCGTGTAATGGGGTGAGCTCCCGTTACTTGTCCCAGCCTCTGCCAACCTAGCAGTTCGAAAGCATGTAAAAAACACAAGTAGAAAAATAGGGACCACCTTTGGTGGGAAGGTAATTGCGTTCCATGCGCCTTTGGCGTTGAGTCATGCCGGCCACATGACCACGGAGACATCTTCGGACAGCACTGGCTCTTTGGCTTTGAAATGGAGATGAGCACAGCCCCCTACATTTGGGAACGACTAGCACATATGTGCGAGGGGAACCTTTACCTTTACTAACAGTATTCATCAGACAGCTAGTCTTTCAACCCTCCTGCCAAGTTTTGGTCTGTTTCCGTTGAAAACGAAATCCAACTCCAAGTTTTTTTTGTGGGTTTTTCTAGCTTCCTGGTCAAGCTTTCAGCTCTGGAATATTTTATACGCCTTTTTCACGGAATTACCACACAGGTCACGCAAAGACTTTGAAAGAGTGAAATGAAAAGCCTCAATTCCATCTCACAAGTTCTAAGCCAACTTCTATATACATTTGGGAAAAATGCTTTGGACATTTATTAATGCCTAGGGTTTCTTACCAAGGAAAATAGATTTGAATTCTTCGGCGTAAAAGAAAGGAACAAAGAGGAAACAAAAAAAAACCCCGTCTTTTCTCCATATTTTGGGTTGTCCTGTAATTTTCTGGCCTAGAGCCCTCTGCCTTTTTCACACTCTCTCTCAGAATATCATCATAATAAAAGAAAATGATTCCTTTCATTATTCTGAAAGGAAGTTAAAGAGGTTCTGTTTTTCCCCTCCCTTTTCTTTCTCCTCAAAGTTTTCCCCTTCATTATGCATTTCCTTTGCTGTTTGCGCCAGCTAGGAAAGCCAGCACTTCTGAAAAAACAATTTCCATTTATTTTATTCATTCCAACTTAAGAGATGAAGGCTGTTGTTAGTGAGAGCTTGGGGACTAGACTGCAAAACAGCAGAGATAGCAAATAAAAAATTCTGTTTCAAGAACTGGAATTGGCATGGGCTTTTTAGAGTGTCCCATCATGATGGCATTTTTTTTTCCAGGCGTTTCCACCCCCTTTTTTTATTAGTCAAACTTTTCTTCTTCTGTTCTTTTCAATAAAAGAAAATGAAAACATCAAGGCCTTCAGAGTGGAGAAGAATGTTCAGCACTCAGATCTTTCATAAATAGACAATTGCTGAAAAGGTACATGGCTATAAACATTAATTCAGAATCTGGGAAGCTTTCAGATGCAACTCTTTGTAATGTATTTTTTTTAAAAAAAATGCAAATACCTCTAATACAAGCACTCTAGTGCAGTGATGGCTAACCTTTTTGCCGTCGAGTGCCAAAAGCGGGGGGAGCGCAGGGGGGGGTCATGCATGTGCGTGCCCACACCCGTAATTCAATGCACCCCGCTCCTCACTTTTGGCATGCGATGGCCCATTTTCCGCCCTCCCCAGGCTCTGGAGGCCTTCTAGGAGCCTGGGGAGGGCAAAAACGGCCTTCCCCACTTCCTCGGAGGCCCTCCAGAGGCTGGAAACAGCCTGTTTCCCAACTTCTGGTGGGCCCAGAAGGCCCGAAAATCAGCTGGCCAGCATGCACATGCACACTGGAGCTGAGCTAGGGCAACGCTTGCATGCCCACATATATGGCTCCACGTGCCACCTGTAGCACGCATGCCATAGCTTCGCTATCACGGCTCTAGTGTATTCTAATATGCTGACCAATCTAAGATACTGACTTAAGTTTATTTCCTACATTGTAGCAGAAGAAAAGGCAGAGTTGGGGGCAGTGTTAAGTGTGTCATTAGCTTTGAGTCATTACACTACCATAAACAGTCCAAGTTCAACCCGTTTTGAATTCCATTGACCTTTAGCCATTGCCAATTTAGCACTGAATTTTACTTGACTAAGTTCTGGTGTATAGGCTTGAGCCATAAATCTTTTGGAACGGCAACTTAATGGATGATCCTGGTTCTTCTCAACAGACATATATATGTTTATTATTTACTAAAGGCATCTTTTCTAACTATAAATTTGTGGTGGGAAATTTGTAAAGTCAAACTTGAATTTTTTTGGTGGGATCCATTGCTGCCCATCTGGGCATAGTGGAATCTGTTTAAAGAGAGGATACCAATTCTATTCCCTTCAAACTTTTGGCAGATTTATTTTCCACCTCTCCCGAAAAATGATGAGAGAACAATGTTCCAATTTGAATGTGGGTGATTTTAATTTGCAAGTTTTATTAGAACTTTAAGAGGGGTTTTGTTGTTGTTTATTAGTTTTGCAGTATGCAATAAACAGAATTAAGTGCACAGGCATATGCTTACAAGCAATGGAATTTATATCAGGTATAAGTTAAAAGAGCTCATGATCTGCTACAAAAGAAATAATACATAATCTTGATTATTTGTTGTTGTTAGTTGCAAAGTTGAGTCTGACCCATCACGACCCCATGGACAATGTTCCTCCAGGCCTTCCTGTCCTCTACCATCCTCTGGAGTCCATTTACACTCACGCCGACTGCTTCAGTGACTCCATCCAGCCACCTCGTTCTCTCCGTCCCCTTCTATTTTGCCCTCAATCGTTCCCAGCATTAGGCTCTTCTCCAGGGAGTCCTTCCTTCTCATTAGGTGGCCAAAGTATTTGAGTTTCCGCTTCAGGATCTGGCCTTCTAAAGAGCAGCTGAGGTTGATCTCCTCTAGGACTGATAGGTTGGATCGCCTTGCAGTCCAAGGGAGTCTTCTCCAGCACCATAGTTCAAAGGCCTCCATTCTTTGGCGCTCAGCCATCCTTATGGTCAAACTTTCACAGCCATACATTGCAACTGAGAAAACCACAGCCTTGACTATAGATACTTTTGTTGCCAGCGTGATGTCTCTGCTTTGATTATAGTGATGGGGAACCTATGGCACATCTGCTGGAAGTGGCAGGCAGAGCCATCTCTCCGGGCATGTGAGCTGTTGCCAGTTGCTCTTCCGGGTTCCAATGCGCCAGCCAGCTGGAAGTGCCTGCGTCTGCTGGGAAGTGCGCATGCACGTGCCAGGAAGATTTTTTTAAAAAATTTGATTTATATGCCACCCTTCTCCGGAGACTCAGGGCGGCTTACAATGCGCTAAGCAATAGCCTTCATACTTTTGTATATATTTATACAAAGTCAGCTTATTGCCCCCACAAACTGGGTCCTCAATTTACCTACCTTAGAAAGGATGGAAGGCTGAGTCAACCTTGAGCCTTGGTGAGATTCGAACCTGCAATAATTGCAGGCAGCTGGTGTTAATAACAGGGTGCTTTAGACCACTGTACTATCCAAGGCTCCAAGATGATCTCCTAGTTTCCGCTGTGCGCATGTGCACTGGCCACCCCGGTCTTCTGGTTTCTGGGACACATGTGCACACAAAGACTAGCTGGCCAGCGCACGCATCGGGTGGTTGCTCTTCTGGTTTCCGGCACACACACACACACACACACGGATACACGGACACACACACACACACAATCCCGTTTCGGCACTTGGTGCCAAAAAGGTTTGCCAACACTGGTATAGGGTCTCCTGCTTGAGCAGTGGGTTGGACTAAAAGACCTCCAAGGTCCCTTCCAACTCTATTTTGTTATTCAGTTATTCTGCCACTGTCTTCCTTTCCATGTTCAGTTTTCATTAAAGGTGGACTAGGGGTGACACGATTGTCTTCCAATATCTAAGCGGTTGCTACGGAGAAGATGGGATCAACCTGTTCTCCAAAGCATCGGAAGGCAAGACAAGAAGGAATGGATGGAGACTAATCAAGGAGAAATCCAACCAAGAATTAAGGAGAAATTTCCTGATTGTGAGAACAATGAACCAGTGGAACAGCTTGCCAGTAGAAGTTGTGGGTGTTCCATCACTGGAGGTTTTCAAGAAGAGATTGGACCGCCACTAGTCTGAAATGGTATATGGTCTCCTGCTTGAACAGTGGATTGGATTAGAAGACCTCCAAGGTCCCTTCCAAATCTGTTATTCTATATTCTAAGTGTCATTCCATACAATTCATATGACAACTTCTCAGGCATTTAACAATTTGTCCCCTTGCTACCTTCAGGGCAGGGATGAAATGCTCCCTGTTCGGACCAGATCGCCCGATCCGGTAGCGATGGCAGCGGGTGGTTCTGAGAACCGGTAGCAAAAATACCTGCCCCCCACCCCACCATGCCCAGCTGAGTCGTATGATCATCAGAGGCTTTTTTTTTATTATTTTAAAAGCATTTTTTCTACAATCTCTTCCGATGAAAAAATGCTTTTAAAAGTAAAAAAAAACAAAACTCTGATGATCGCGCAGCTCAGCTGGGATCGTCAGAGGCTTTTCAAAGCATTTTTTTCTGCAACCTCTTGGCCCAAGAGGTGGTAAAATAAATGCTTTGAAAAGTCTCTGACGATCCCAGCTGAGTTGCCTGATCGGCAGAGGCTTTTCAAAGCATTAGAAAAAATGCTTTGAAAAGTTTTTTTTTAAAAAAAGTTGGCCACGTCCACCCAGTCACATTACCCCCCCCCCCAAGCCATGCTCACAGAACCGGTAGTAACAAATTTTACATTTCACCCCTGCTTCAGGGGCTCCGAAAAGAGTCTCGTTTTGCTCTTGATGTTGTTTGATTCACTGCCTTTGGAAATCTTCTCCCCTTTCGCTTAATGAAAAGTACACGATTGGAACTACAGGCCAGATAGTCCTCGACTTACAACAGTTTGTTTCAAGGTTACAACAGCGCTGAAAAAAAGTGACTTATGACTGTTTTTCATACTTACGACCGGTGCAGCTTTCCCCCATGGTCAAGTGATTAAAATTCAGACGCTTGGCAACCGACTCGTATTTATGACGGTCGCATGGACCTGGCGTCACCTGATCCCCTTTTGCAATCCTCTGACAAGCAAAATCAATGGGGGATCCAGATTCACTTAAATGACCGTGTTACTCACTTATCAACGGCAGGGATTCCCTAAAACAACTCTGGCACGGAAGGTCGTAAAACGAGGCAAAATTCATCTAACCAATGTCTGGCTTAGCAACCGAAATGTTGGGCTCCATTGTGGTCGTAAGTGGAGGACAACCTGCCAACTATCCAAGGAGCCTTTGCATTTTTTAATATATTTTTGGTAAAGAAAAAAAAACATGACTTCCTTTTTGCAAAATGTTTTGCGGCTGTGGTTGGCTTTTTAGCACATCTCGTGCACTATTTAACACACCACGACCGACGTATTTGGTATGTAATTATGCACTTAAAGGGGTTTTTTTTCTCCCCCTCTTTTTTTTTTTTAAAGGCTGGAATGCAAATCACTTCAGCAGTAGTAGAAACCATTATTCCTAGCTCTTCAGGCTACTTCCTTCTCCCCCCTCCCCTCCCTTCCCCAACTCAAGCTCTAAAGCAGCCACCCACTGAGAGCTATTAATGTGAATTAATTATTCCTCCTGCCAGCTTCTTTACAACTTACTCAGATGAGGGATTCTTAAACGTATTGTGGCCTTGTGCGGGTTTTTTTTTTTACCCATTGGAAGGGGCATCGGCAGCCAGACATTACCGTCACCTGCATTTTCCTCCTCACGTTTTCCGATATTTAAAAAGAAATCACCTGGCATGGATGCCTGAGACGTTTTTAATTCTTGAGGCAAAGAGTAAAGTGCGCCCTCCCTCAACCTCCCCCCTCCCCCTTCCTGCAAATTCAAAGTACAAGAATGGACGAGATTAGGAACCGAAGCTTAATTCCACCCTAAAAATGGGCCCGGATGCTCCATTGTGTATGGCGGTGAGACTGTGTAGGAGTTTAAAGGATCAAAGAGGCGAGCTGTGCGTCCTATTTCTTTTTGATTATATATATATATATATATATATATATATATATATATATATATATATAAGATTTTTTTAAAGAAAAAAACAGAAGAAGAAGAGCCAATGCAAACTAAGAAAAAGGAAGAAAAAAGGAAAGAAAGAGTAAGACATCAAAGAGAAAGCTAAAAATGCAAGAAAGGGGGAAAAATAAAAGAAGAGGAAAGGAAGAAGAGAAAGAATATATATTTATACACGAAGAAGTAGCTTCCAATCTTCTTTAGAACAATTATAAGTACGGTTAGGGTTAGGGTTTTCTATAATCTTTTCCTTCTCATCAATGTTGTGGTCTGCCAGCAGCCTGTGGAGCTGGCAGCAAAGTCGGACAGCGATGAGGCTGAGGAAGAACATGGGCCAGTCCTGGAGGCTGGGGAAGGGCCAGATGAGGGCTCTGCGTCAGAGGCAGAGATGGGGCCAGGGCCATCGGGGAGTGATGCGCGGACTTTGGAGCCTCCAGAGGCTGACAGTAGAGAGGCAGAGGAACAGGAGGAACCTGTTCCTAGTGCACACATGCGCAGAGCTGCCAGGAGGTAGGAGCAGTTAAAGCAGAGAGGATGACTCAGGAGTAGGGCTCAAAGATGATTGGCCCCTCGTATAAGGCTTAAAAGACCAGCAACGGCTCTTGGCCTCTTTGCCGGAAAACAAAGTTGCGAGAATTGCTTCTTGTTTCACTGTATTCATTTCTTGTCAGTGTCTTCTGCTTCTGAACTTTTGCCAAGAAAAGCCTTTGGCAGTTTGCCTAATTATCCCAAGGTTAGTGATAAACTGAGGAATGGTGTTTTGAAGGATTTGCTTTCATTTAGTTTGGACTACGCTGAGAGTGAGTTAATTCTCAGCTGTTCTAATAAAGTCTGTTTGTATTTAATACTAACTACTTGGGCTTGGGTCACAACAATCAAAACCAGAAATCATGAGTTCATTTTGTTTTCTGTATCACAGAAAAAGTCTACAAAGCGTTTCCTGTCAGCAATCAATGCGCATACGACCTTTGCTCTGACCAATGAGGACAATTTAGCCATCTCCATCACTGTGTATAAAATAATCTTGCTGCGATTTATCAGATGCAAAACCAAAGTTCCATTCCTTCTTTAGCCACCACTGGCCTATCAATTACAAAAGAAAAACCTCGCTTGTATAAATTTGTCTTTAATATCCTCCGAATCAGGGTAATGCATTTGAATCCATTGTGCATAAGTGCACCAGCATGCCTACCATCCCTGTCGTAATATTTCTTTTTACTTACTCTTTTCATATATTCAAATTACGTTTATACTTTTTACCTGTTATCTTATATATGCTTGACAAATAAACAAATAATAAATAAATAATCATAATAATATTTTTTTAGCTTTCTTTTGTTTTACACGTTCCCCCAAGCACGATGAAATGAGAGGAAAATATATCCAGTTGCATTGTAGATTGTAGATTGTATTTTACAGTAATGGCACTATTGATTCGCTTCCTTCTATTACAAGAAGCAATGGGTGGAAGCTTGTCAAGGAGAAATCCAACTTGGAAATAAGGAGGAATTTCCTGACAGTGAGAACCATTAACCAGTACAACAACTTGCCTCCAGAAGTTCATCGCATAGAGGTTTTCAAGAAAAGAATGGACAGCCTTTTTGACTGGGATGGTATTAAGCAGGGGGTTGGATCAGAAGACCTCCAAGGTTCCTTTCAGACCTATGATTCTACCTTCCTTCCTTCCTTCCTTCCTTCCTTCCTTCCTTCCTTCCTTCCTTCCTTCCTTCCTTCCTTCCTT
>WNWU01000025.1:11214036-11231062 GCA_012654045.1 Ptyas mucosa
ATAGAATAGAATAGAATAGAATAGAATAGAATAGAATAGAATAGAATTTTTTATTGGCCAAGTGTGATTGGACACACAAGGAATTTTTCTTTGGTGAATATGCTCTCAGTGTACATAAAAGAAAAGATACGTTCATCAAGAATCATAAGGTACAACACTTAATGATAGTCATAGGGTACAAATAAGCAATCAGGAAACAATCAATATCAATATAAATCGTAAGGATACAAGCAAAGTTACAGTCATGCAGTCATAAGTGGGAGGAGATGGGTGATAGGAACAATGAGAAGATTAAGTAAATAGTAGTGCAGATTTAGTAAATAGTTTGACAGTGTTGAGGGAATTAGTTGTTTAGCAGAAAAAACTGTCCTTGTGTCTAGTTGTTCTAGTGTGCAGTGCTCTATAGCATCGTTTTGAGGGTAGGAGTTGAAACAAGTTTATGTCCAGGATGCGAGGGGTCTGTAAATATTGTCACAGCCCTCTTTTTGACTTTTTGACTTGTGCAATATACAGGTCCTCAATGGAAGCCGGATTCACTTCACAGGCATGTTACTCATTTAACAACTTGAGAGTGTCAGGGTTCCAAGTAATATACCCATAGCAGTGGTGAAATCCAATTTTTTTGACTACTGGTTCTGTGGGCGTGGCTTGGTGGGCGTGGTGTGGCTTGGTGGGCCTGGCAAGAGAAGGATACTGCAAAATCTCCATTCCCACCCTGTTCCAGGGGAAGGATACTGCAAAATCCCTATTCCCTCCTCACTCCTCGAGGAAGGATATTGCAAAATCTCCATTCCCACCCCACTCCTGGGGCCAGCCAGAGGTGGTATTTGCCGGTTCTCCGAACTGCTCAAAATTTCCACTACCGGTTCTCCAGAACCTGTCGGAGCCTGCTGGATTTCACCCCTGACCCATAGCAAACAGAACTCCAAGGCAGGTATATTCCTCAAAGAACAGTTTATTGGATTTATCATATTGGCACAGGCTGGTGAAAACCGACTCTGAATGTCCCCGCAATTTTCACCTAATTAAAAGTAAAAGTTTTTTCCACTTTCCCAAAACAATCAGTTGCATGGTCCAATCAAGGGTTCGTTTGGTTGCTAGGTAACTTCACTCCTCCTCGTCGCTCCAACCATCTGTGGGAATGTCCTTGGTTCCCAGGAGAAAGTATTTTGTTTTGGCTACAAAACCCCAGTTGTCTCTATTCCCCCCTCCCCCAACCGTCAGCTTCAGTGTAGCAACACTGAAACCTCAAAATGGCCTCGGTCAGGCCAGCTTCAGGGTTGACACAGAGATTCACTTAACAACGGTGGTAAAATGGGATAAAATTCACTGAACCGCTGTCTCGCTTAACAACTGAAAATTGGGGCTCAATTGTAGCTGTTGAGTCGAGACTTACCTCTCCTCTGTGTTCAGAAGAGAACAGATGTAGACAAACTTGTATGAAAAGGTCAGCTGGGCTAGGATGCAGGCACATTGGTGAGTTTCATCTTTGGGAAGAAAATCAACAGCATCATCTAGATAATTTGAAGGCAAACAGTAGATGGCAGGATGCACCTTAAATACTTTCTTTTTTCTTTTTGCACGAGCCTCGAAGTTTCCAATAACTAGTGGACTGGAACATGAGTTCTGCTAAAAGTGATTTACTTCAATAAAATTATCTGTGGGAACGGGGGTGGGGGGAAGGGGGGCCCAGGGTTGTCTCCCTCTGCCTAGCTGGGTGACATTTAAACCATTCACGAGGTGTTGCTCAGAAGCCCATTGGGCGATCATTTTGAGTGACGTCCCAGAAAATGCCTTCTGACAGCCTTTGTTTCCCTCCCCTCCCCTCCCCATCCCCGGCACAAGGACACGGCATATATACGTTATGGGGAAATCTAAGTGCTTCTTGTAGAAGGGCAGGAGAAAAACCATTTCCTGATATGAATTAAGAGAACAATGCAATATACTGAAGTGGTTACCGTCTACTCGTGGGAGATAGATAGATAGATATATTTTTTTTACAAGCCCCATTTATGTGTCTGACGATAACCATGAGGCTGAAGGGATAATGGCTGGGACTGACGCTTTCGGCGGCCATCTCCAGAGGGTTCTGACGGAACAACTTGATTTCTACACAAATATGATTTTGTGTTGCCATGTGGCCAGCAGCCTTTCCACTTCTCTGAATGCCGAAACGACAGGACTGCATTTCTTTCTAGACCCAAGAGACTTTGGTGTGAACATCGAACGTAGGATTGACGGAGTTGGAAGGGGGCCTTGGAGGTCTTCTAGTCCAACTCCTTGCCCAAAGCAGGAGACTTTTTACCATCCTGCTCAAATGGTTGTCTGATCTTTATGTATATGTGTATCAGAGGTGGGTTTCAGCAGGTTCTGACCAGTTCTGGAGAACCGGTAGCGGAAATTTTGACTGGTTCGGAGAACCAGTAGTAAAAATTCTGACTGGCCCTGTCCCCATTTATTCTCTGCCTCCCAAGTCACAGCTGATCGGGAGGAAATGTGGATTTTGCAGTAACCTTCCCCTGAATTAGGGAGGGAATGGAGATTTTACAATATTCTTCCCCTGGAGTGGGGTGGGAATGGAGATTTTACAGTATCCTTCCCCTGCCATGCCCACCAAGCTACACCCACCAAGCCATGCCACGCCCACCAAGACACATCCACAGAACCGGTAGTAAAAAATTTTGAAATGACCCCATAATCCCTTGCAGGATGGAGTCTGGGCAACTGAATGGAGCTAGCAGAGGGTTTAATGGCCAGATGCTCTTCCTGTTACCAATGCAGAGTTTTGTTTAGCAGTATATGTGTATGTATATACATGCATAAATAAATTAATTTTGGGGCCACTTATCTCTCCTGTAAGGTGAATCTGAGCAGATTTTCCTGAAAATAATGATGGAGCAACCCACAACTCCAGGAGGTGAGCAGTTCTATTGATTAGTTGTTCTCACTGTCAGGAAGGTGGGAACCGTCCAAGCTAGGTTGGATCTCTCTTTAATCAGATCTCATCTATTACTTCTTGTCCTGCCCTCAAGTGCTTTGGAGAACAAGTCAAACTCCTCTTCTCTGTGACCTCCTCTTAGTAAGATTTCAGAAGTGGTTTGCCATTGACTGCTTCCTAGGACTGAGAGGGAATGAGAGGAAGAATGGTGGTCACCTTAGCAATTCCCAATTTTTCTTCCTTCCTTCCTTCCTTCCTTCCTTCCTTCCTTCCTTCCTTCCTTCCTTCCTTCCTTCCTTCCCTCTTTCCTTCCTTGCTTCCTTGCTTCCTTCCCTCCCTCTTTCCTTCCTTCCTTCCCTCCCTCCCTCTTTCCTTCCTTGCTTCCTTGCTTCCTTCCTTCCTTCCTTCCTTCCCTCCCTCCCTCCCTAAGCCTGGACTAGAACTTACAGTCTCCCAGTTTCTAGCAAAATGCCTTAACCACTTAACATCAAACTCCACCTGTTACTTATCAGAGAAGTTCAAGAGAAGGTTTCTTTCCATAGATATCCAGAGTTGCAACACCCATTGGTGTCTGAGACAAGCCATGTTGCCGAAGGAGGAATGTTGCTGACAGGATAGTTTTCCTACTTCATGGTGGTTTTCCTTCTTCGCCATGTGCATGGTGAAGGAGTGGAAATGTCAACACGCAACAACAAAGAGTTGTTGTCATTTCTTGCTCCTCTTGGCCATATGGGAATTTACAGAAATGTTTGACACTATGGCCATGTTTATGTATCACACTAAACCAGGGGTGAAATCCAGAAGGTTCTGACAGGTTCTGGAGAACCGGTAGCGGAAATTTTGAGTAGTTCGGAGAACCAGCAAATACCACCTCTGGCTGGCCCCAGAATGGGATGGGAATGGGGATTTTGAAGTATCCTTCCCCCAGGAATGGGGAGGGAATGGAGATTTTGCAGTATCCTCAGGGGTGAAATGCTCCCGGTTCGGACCGGATCGCCCAATCTAGTAGCGATGGAGGCGGGTGGTTCGGAGAACAGGTAGCAAAAATCCCTGCCCCCTCCCCTCACCCAGCTGAACCGCGGAATCATCGGAGGCTTTTTTTTTTATTTTTAAAAGCATTTTTTCTACAACCTCTTCAGCTGAAAAAATGCTTTTAAAAGTTAAAAAAAAAGGCTCTGATGATCGCAGGGCTCAACTGGGATTGTCAGAGGCTTTTAAAAGCATTTTTTCTACAACCTCTTCAGCTGAAGAGGTTGTAGAAAAAAATGGTTTTAAAAGTTAAAAAGAAGAAACTTTAGCCACTCCCACCCAGTCACATTACCCCCCCCCCCCCCACCAAGGCACGCCCACAGAACTGGTAGTTACAAAATTTACATTTCACTACTGAGTATCCTTTCCCTGTCCTGCCCTGCCCACCAAGCCATACCACGCCCACCAAGCCACGCCCACAGAACCTGTAGTAAAAAAAATTGGATTTCACCACTGCACTAAACCAGTGTTTTCCAAAGTTGGCAACTGTACATTATTCGGACTTCAATTCCCAGAATTCCCCTGCTAGCATTTTAAAATTGCCAACTTTGAAAGAACACTACACAAAACTATATGAAGCGATTGGACAACCAGTCGTCTGAAATGGTTTAGGGGGTCCTGCTTGAGCAGATTAGACCAGGAGACCTCCAAGATCCTTTTCAACTCTGTTTGTCAGGCTCCAAGTAATCCACCCATTGCAAATCAAACTCGGAGGCATTGCTTTTCCTCAAAGAACAAATTTATTTAGATACACCATCTTGGCGCTACTGGAGAAAAGCCAGTACTAAAGTTCTCAGGCTTTTTGTTGTGACCGAGGCCCAAGTAGTGATTACCAAACACAATTCAGTCCTGAACAAACTTATTTTATTAAAACAGCTGAGAATTAATTCATTCTCAGCTTAGTCCAAGACAAAATTTTTCATAACCAGTCCGTCGGCCTTCTCACCAACCTTTGATGTCTTTGGCCACCTGCCAAAGGCTTTTCTTGGCAAAACCCCCACAAAGTTCAAGAGACGCTGACAAGAAGCACTGGAATCAACATTGCTTTTCTACAAAGAACCCAACGGCTCGTTGCTGCTCTTTTAAGCCTTATGGGAGGGGCCAATCATTTTCTGGCCTTACTCCTGAGTTGTCCTTTTTGCTTCAGCTGCTCTTGCCTTCTGGCAGCTCTTCACATGCGTGCACTAGGAACAGGCTCCTCCTGTTCTTCTGCCTCTTTGCTGTCCGCCTCTGGAGGCTCCAGAGTCTGTGCATCACTCCCAGATGGCCCTGGCCCTATCTCTGCCTCTGACTCAGAGCCCTCACCCAGGCCTTCCCCAGCTTCCAGGACTGGCCCATGTTCTTCCTCAGCCTCATCGCTGTCCGACTCCACTGCCAGGTCTGCAGGCTGCTGGTGGACCATGTTAAGGATATTGGTGTTGTGTTACCAACCAGCAGAGTAACTGCACAAGGAAATGTTGCTGAGAGCAATGAATAAGAGATAAGCAAATTGGTTTACCAAAAGCTTACTTTATAGTAAGTAAAACAGTCTCATAGTCGTTAAACAAATTCCAAGTCTTTGCCAGTTAAATCAGTCCAGTAGTTACAGAATAACAAACTCACTCTGGTTCACAAACCATGATGGTAGCAGATCCATCAAACGATGATTAGCAGATAGCAAGTCCTCTCAACATAGCAGCATAACATCATATCATCATATCATCAATTGAACATGTTACAATGCTTCGCTTAAATACACTCACAACCAGTCATTACCTCATTACAGCATGATTCAGCAAGAACGTAACATTTACAGATTAAAGGTACAGTACACATATATTGCCTGGACAACTAGTTAGGCCCAAACCATATCCTAACAGACCACAACACTTTTCACCCCAATATAAGTTTCAGGTTCTCAAGTTTCCAAAACAATCGGTCACATTGTCCAACCAAGATTAGAGCTTGTCGCTTGGTGACTTCTCTTCTCCGGTCAGTGAGCCATTAGAATGTGGTTGACTCATTGGCTAGTTATGCTGTGGTGACTGAAGGCTTCATCCTCCTCCAGCTCAAAACTGTGTCAAACTGAATTAACGTTAGAACACCCCAGGATACAAACAATCCCACACCCAAATAGAATTCAGGCTTGACACTGTTGTTCTGTTATTCTGTCTCTGCAGGTGATAAGCACCTGGCCAATCGTTTCTGCACTTGGAAGTAGAAGAATATTTAACTTACTTAGTAGAAGAAATTTCAGGGTTGTAGACTAAACTGAAAACACACAAAGAAGAAGGTAATGGTAGAGTGTTGCCATATTGTCAACATGAAAGCATCATGGATGCATCCATGGGATCAGAAGGAGCCAAGTTCTTAGCTTTACGTACAATTGGTTATCTTGGCTGTGTTTAGTGCAATGTTTCTTCAACCATGATAACTTTAAGCTGTGTGGATTTCAATTCTCAGAATTCTCCAGCTAGCTAGGCTGCTTGGAGAATTCTGGGAATTGAAGTCCACCCAGCTTAAAGTTTCCAAGATTGAGAAACACTGGTTTAGCATATTGTGTGGGGTCAATTATTGCAATTTATGGGAAGCGGTGGCTCAGTGGCTAAGACACTGAGCTTGTTGATCGAAAGGTCGGTAGTTCAGCTGTTCGAATCCCTAGTGCCGCATAATGGGGTGAGCTCCCATTACTTGTCCCAGCTTCTGCCAACTTAGCAGTTCGAAAGCACATTAACAAAATGCAAGTAGAAAAATAGGGACCACCTTTGGTGGGAAGGGAACAGCGTTCCGTGCACCTTTGGCATTGAGTCATACCAGCCACATGACCATGGAGACATCTTCGGACAGTGCTGGCTGTTCGGCTTTGAAGCAGAGATGAGCACCGCCCCCTAGAGTCGGGAACGACTAGTACATATGTGCGAGGGGAACCTTTACCTTTACTATTGCAATTTTGAAAGCTTAGGGCAATTCAATAGACTCGCCAAATTGAATAAATTCTCTGATCAGTTCAGACTACTCTGGAATGGCACTGCACATGTAGTAAACTCATTGTTTACTGATCTGGTTTAGAAATCCAGGTCAAATCACTTCATTTTAACAATTCATTTCCACACCATTCCAATCAAGTCATTTCCCCAAGTTGGTTTTTTTTATTAAATCAAGGCACCAGTTCTGATCAGATTTTTCATAATTTGCCCAAGCCTAATTCAGGGTAAATTGTGCATATTTTTCATCATTTGCACAGGGACAATGAATCCAACCCAGGAGTCATGAATGAGAATAATGTGACGTCGAAGCAGGAGTTCATTCATCTTCATCTTATCTTCATTGACAGGAAGCTGCTCTCTAGAGTTTCAAGCTGGAAGGTTCTCCCCCCCCCCCCAGCCTAATATTGGGGCAGAACGATTTTCTTGTATTCTCGCCCACTTTCTGATTCAATTGGATGAAGGAAACTTTGTTTTAAATTTTTTTCCAATTTTTTTGAATGAAATCTTAAGGAAAAACACCAGGAGGGAATTCTTCACCTACTGCTGTGCTCCTGTCACTGCAGAGATGGCGTCTTGCCAAGGGTGGACCTCAAACCTTTAGCAAGGGGTTCTCTGCCTGATTGCTGGGTGGGCGTGGCCATGGTGGGTGTGGTCTAGTCGGCCTCCTGCACCATGGTAGAGGGGGGGGAGGTGTTTTTGCCCTTCATGGGTTCCGGAGGTTTTCTTTGAACTCCGGGAGGGTGAAAACGGCCTCCCCAGGCTCCGGAGGCCCTCTGGAGGCCGAAAATGAGCCCTGTTTCTGGCCTTCCCAAACTTCCAGTAGGCCCATTTTTTTGCCCTCCCTAAGCCTCCGTGCGTGCCCTGCACTTACCTGCATCCAAAACGGGCCGCATGGGGACTCCTGGGAGGGGAGGGGTAGGGTGGGCGGGGCCAGCCAGGAGTGGGATTTGGGGGTTCTCTGAACTGCACAGAATCTTAGCTAGAGGTTCTCCCAAACCCCTTGCAAGCCCCCAGCAGCCCACCCCTGAGTGTTGCCTATCAAAAACAGTTGGAGAATTTCTTTGTCCATTTGAGAAATGCCGATATATATTTTTTATTCTGAGTCTCCGCTCCCCAATTGGGTGGAGAAGTTTGAAAAGGACCACGTGTCCAACTTCCGTATTTTTGGAGTATAAGACGCACCTTTTTCCTGCCTAAAAGGGGCTGAAAATTTAGATGCATCTTATACACCGAATGTAGCTCTGCCCACCCACCGGCCCCCACCCTTTGGCCTCTGCCTCCCAGCAGTTACCTCCTTGCAAGCAAACAGCAAGAAAAAGCAGCTCCTTTCAGCTTCAGCACAGCCTAATTAGCACAAGTTGATTGGATCGGCTTCCCGACTCTCAGCTGTTTTGTGCCGGCCTCTGCTGCTTGCTGCAAGGAGGTAAATTGCTGGGAGCAGACTTTTTTTTTTCCCCTTGTGCTAATCAAGCTATGTTGAAAATGAAAATGAAAATCAAACAGGCTGTTTTCTGTTTGCTGCAACGAGGCAAAATTGCTGGAAGGCAGAGGCAGATTTCTTCCTCACAAAAAAAGATTGGTGCGTCGTATACTCCGAAAAATACGGTATCTTCTAGTCCTTTGTGGAGAAATGGAGGTTTCTTAATAGATGCCCAGAACATATGGATCCTAGAAGGTCAAAAATGAGATTAAAAAGGCATCTCTAAGGACAGCCATATGGCATTGTCAGTTTGGAGCAATCTTAAGCACATTTTATGTTGCCAATAGATGGTTCCCCGGTCAGCTATTTCATCAGATCTTCGCAGTTTGTGGTCCCTGTAGCCATAGCATCCCAGCCACCACTTGTGTAGCAATATCTTCTTAGCCAGGTGCTCATCTGAGGAACAGCAACTCGTAATCAGGAAAAAAAAATCACAAATGTATGCCCACTGTACGGTGGCAATCTGTGCAAATTTCATGTTATTGTGTCCCCCACAACACCACAGGCACATTTTCAATATAGCATCACAACCAAATGTCTCCACTTCTTTTTCTCGGAGATCGTCTAGTTCCCACATCTCATAATTTCCTAATGATGGGTTTTCAGCAGAACAGATAAATTACCTTGGAGCTCCTATAATGTATATTTTCCCATAAATGCATGCATTGAGATGCACGAAGCTCACTTTGTATCGGGCCTCAGGTAAGAGGGAGGGGGAAGTTTACGGTGCAGTCTGAATTAAACCAGTTTCTTTTCCAAGATATTGAATCAGGTCCCAAACGTAAGAGAACCATGTAACCTCAAGGGAATTTTATTTTATTTTTTGAAAGCCGTCTGGTAGGTTTATGAGATGCAAGAAGTCAGGAGCTAGGAAAGGGCTCAAGATTGCTACTGTCAACTCTGAAGCAAACATGGCTGAGGCCATTTTGTCCCTGCCTCATAGTTGCCACAAGCGCTGAGAGGGGGAAGAGAAGGAGGGGGGGAGGGGGAAGAGATAGACCGGCTGGGACATCAAAACAAAAAAGTTTTCCTGTGGGAACCAAGGTCATATGAAACAGGTGGCTGGGAGAGGAAGGGAGGAGTAACTAAAACACTGATTAACATTCAGCTGCCTGCAATTTCTGCAAATTCTAATCTCACCAAGGCTCAAGATTGACTCAGCCTTCCATCCTTTCTAAGGTAGGTGAAATGAGGAACCAGATTGTGGGGGCAATAAGCTGACTTTGTATAAATATACAAAAGTATGAAGGCAATTGCTTAACGCATTGTAAGCCGCCCTGAGTCTCCAGAGAAGGGTGGCATATAAATCAAATAAAAAAAAAAAAACCCTGCCTGCACCTTGATTGGATAATGTGACCTGGGGGCGGGGGGAGGAGTTTTATTTTTTAATTAGGTAAAAACCACAGGGAACTTAAGAGTTGGTTTTCACCGGTTGTGCCAATATGATGTATCCAATGGACCTGTTCTTTGAGGAATCGACTTGCCTCAGAGTTCTGTTCCCTATGGGTGCATTACTCGGAATGCTGACAGCTACACGTTTATTTCGTGATACAAGAATCTGAACTACTATTGGTCAAAGTGAATTGATGCCAGAGAAGAGTCAATGGACTTCTGGGGTTAGGAGTTGGAGTTAGGTCTCTTACAGGGGTGTTAAAGACTCCAAACTGATGATGCATTTGACCCTGCCCTTGGGCTCAGCCTGGCTGTCTCTTACATAGCTAGGGCTGAACTAAAGAGGGATAGAATCAGAGGGGGTATTCAGCCAGTTTGAACCAGTTCACCCAACCTGGTAGCGGAAATCACCCACCTGCCCCAACTCTATGCCATCCTATTTAGGCACATTTTTGAGGCCAAGCACATGTGTGGAAGGCGCACAGACGGGGGCATACCAGTGGTAATAAAATGTGAAACCCACCACTGGATAGAATGGAATGGACAGCTGTTCTGAATGATTCTCTGTAATGGTACGTAGGAAAGATCTTGGGAAAAGATAGGAAGAGATGCTGCCTAGGAAACAGCCAGGTAAGAGATGTCATAGCCCCACAGCTACATAATTGTGTAGAGAAAAAGGTTGAGAAGGGACCGTCCCTATGTTCTCAGCCTGTAAAGGAGGTGGCAGGAGATTCGTACTTTCAGACTTGCAAGACTAATGTCAGGCAGACCAGGCAGGAAATAGGAATTAGATGAGCTAATTCTACTTTATTGTAAGGCTAGATTAACAGACTCTTCCAAATGCAATCTGTTACATGGTCTTGGCAAGGGGTTCTTGAGACAAAATCTAAATAGTGTTTTCTTCCTTCCTTTGCTCCCTCCCTCCTCCCTCCCTCCCTCCTTCCTATATCATCTCAATTTCCTTTCTTCCTTCCTATCCCCCTTCCTTCCCTTCCTCCCTCCTTCCCCCCTCCCTCCTTTCTATATCATCTCAATTTCCTTCCTTCCTTCCTTCCTTCCTTCCTTCCTTCCTTCCTTCCTTCCTTCCTTCCTTCCTTCCTTCCTTCCTTCTCTCCTTCCTTCCCACCTTCCTCCCTCCCTCCCTCCTATATCATCTCAATTTCCTTCCTTCCTCCCTCCCTCCCTGAAATCTCTTATTAGCTTAGGACTGGAGTGTCTTGATTTCTAAACAGTCCTATGAACAAACAGTTCTGTTTTTGTTGCCTGAACTTATCACAATTTTTTAAACCATCATTTAGCTACCTTTCGTTGGTTTTATTGCTGTCAGGTGCTGCTCTGAACTGGGCCCTTGACATGTCAGCATTCTACATTTTCTCAGTCTGTGTTGAGTGAGAGAAAACAGGGAAAGGAAGAGGCTTGTGAATTATCAGACTTGTTTTTATGAAACAAACAGCTAGTAGGATATATGACTTTCCCTAGACTCTTCTGTTCTGTTCTCTCCCAAACAGATAGGATCATAGGCAGTTACGGTTTATCTTTTGTTTACCCAAAGATTGGGTTTATGTTCTATTTTCCCCCCCTGCTATCTGTCCCAGAAAGCAATATACTTTTCAAAATGTACAGATACTATGTGTGGAGGAGAAAGAGAAAATGGAGGCAGGGGAAGCAGAGGGCTTATGGAAAATGACTTTGTGGCAAACTTTTGTCATCATTTCTCTCCTGGCTCCAAAAACTTTTGTAAAGTTAAAAGCTTTGGTAGTTCTTGGATTCTTTAAAAAAAAAATCATCATTGGAAATATAAATTAGAGCATCTTTTCTTTCTGGCTTTCGTGTTTTTCTTTGTTTCTTTTTCTTTTTTGGTTTGCTTCTTCTTTTAATGTCTTGGTGCCCCCAGAGTAAAGATGTCGGCTGCACCGATCTGGGAATTCGGGAGATGTGATTTATTATAATATGTACCATTTCTGTGGCTTTTTGTCCTCAAAACAGCATGGGGACCCAAGCTCCAGCTACTTTGCATACTAATAAAGATTGCAGCCTGTAATTATTCAGCAGTTACCGTATTATCCTCTTGATATAAATCATGCTTGATTTACTTACTCTTCTTTGTTTCTGTTCCTTCGCCTCTTCCAGCGTGGATGAGCTGCTTGTACTGGAAGTGTGATTCATTTTCTTTAATTCCTACATTTTGAGCAAGGAATGTCAACAAGACTCCTTTTTTTTTTAGGTTGATGCCTTTATTTTTATTTGCGGTCCTCCATGTTGGATGGGATTTGGGCATGAGCCTTAAGTGAAAAAGAGGAATTTTTCCCTCCTTGTATCCTGTCAATATAGACAACAGGAACATGATGGGTGTGATCAGGGGTGGGATTCAAAAATTTTAGCAATCATTTCTCTGCCCAGTTGCTGGGTGGGAGTGGCCATGGTGGGTGGGGCCTACTCGGCCTCCTGCACCATGACAGGGGGCAGTTTTTGTCCTCCCCGAGCTCCAGAAGCTTTCCTTGGGCCTCTGGGAGGGTGAAAATGGCCTCTCCCAGGCTCTAGAGGCCCTCCGGAAGCTGGAAATGGGCCCATTTCTGGACTCCCAGAACTTCCGGGAGGCCCATTTTTCACCCTCCCAGAGCCTCCACACCGGCACTGCACTTACCTGGCATCCAAAATGGGCTGTGTGGAGACTCCTGGGAGGGGAGGGGAGTGGAGGGGTGGGTGGGGTGGGGCGGGCCAGTCCTTGCAACTACAGGTTCGGTGAACCAGATATAAAATTAGCATCCAGCTCGCCTGAACTGGTCTAAACCAGCTGAATCCCACCCCTGGTGTGTGATTCAATGGGTTTTGTATTATAACCTTTCGGATTAAGGGTGAATACCTCCCAATCTGTCCCTTCATTGGGTCCTTCTAAATAGGGAACATGAGGATAACTTCATTGTACAATTGTCCCTGGCCCAGGAAAGATCAGTAACAGTAACAATAATAGAGTTGGAAGGGATCTTGGAGGTCATTTAGTCCAACCCCCTGCTCACTCAGGAGACCTATACTATTTTTGACAAATGGCTGTCCAGTCTGTTCTTGAAAGCCTCCAGTGATGCAGCACCCACAGCTCTTGACTGTTCCACTGGTTAATTGTTCTGTTAGGAATTTTCTCCTTAGTTCCAGGTTGCTTCTCTCCTTGCTTAGTTTCCATCCATTGTTTCTTGTCTTGTCTTCAGGTGTTTTGGTAAACTTGTTGGCCCCCTCTTCCTTGTGGCAGCCCTTCAAGTATTGGAAGACTGATACCATGCCACCCCTGGTCCTTCTTTTCACTTGACTAGGCATTCCCAGTTCCTGCAATTATTCTTCAAATGTTATAGCTTCTAGACCATGAATCATCTTTGTTGCTTTTATCTGAACCATTTCCAAAATCTCAACATCTTTTTTTGTATGGGGTGATATTCTAAATGTGGTCTTACTAGGACTTTACACAGCAGTACTAGTATTGGAGCTGCATTTTTTAAAAAGAAAGCAGGTGTCAACTTGCAAAGCATCCCTGGCCTGCTCTCGAGTTGCCATAGGCAAGGGGGATGGGAAACCGATGAAGCAGCACAGCAGCCAAATACAAAAGCACATTCAAGACATATCTCTCTCAAGGCTGTCTCCCAGGGTGACTCACAGAGGCCAGAGAGGGGAGTCATCTCTATAACCTGCGAAATTGCTCCATTGGCTAATGTGATTGATGACACATCCTGCAGGGAGGGGGGAAACAGGGTCATGATTGGGGCATAAATTACATGGGGTCAGAGTTGGCTTCACTTGGAATGTGCTGACATGAAGCTCCTAATAAATAACTGGATTTCTTTTGAAGCTTGGCTCGAGGGTCATGATTTAGTTAGGGCATCTGTCAGAACCCTGACACCAGGCTATTACAATGTCGTAAGCTATAGAACCATGGGTAGCATTAAAAACAATTTGATTTCAATATAAATGAACTTCAGTTAACTGTGGGCAATGAATATGATTGCTACACAGAAATCCAAAGGAATGTGGAGTGCATGTACATATAGACTGGGTCAGGGACATATTAAACCAAAATAAACTTTTGGTTTAATATGTCCCTGATATCTTAAGCCATCTACCTTAGAACTGAACAGCCCTCTATTAATAGAGGGAGGGGGATATGACACCACCTATCTCCTATCTACAGCACAGTCCTTTCAGCAGTTCCAAGAAGATTCCACACCCATCCACACTATTCAGATGATCCTGAGATAAACTTCCAAGTGACTTCAATGACTCTCAAAAAGAGTGCTAATGACTGTTGTGGTCCGCCAGCAGCCTGCGAAGCTGGCAGCAGAGTCGGACAGTGAGGAGGCTGGGGAGGAACATGGGCCAGTCCTGGAGTCTGGGGAAGGCTCGGATGAGGGCTCTGCATCAGAGCCAGAGAAAGGGCCATCTGGGAGGTATGTGCTGCCTCCGGAGCCTCCAGAGTCAGACCTCAGCGAGGCAGAGGAACAGGGGGAACCTGTTCCCAGTAGGCACATGCGCAGAGCTGCCAGAAGGCAAGAACAGTTAAAACAAAAGGGAGTAGAACTTGGAGATGACTGGCCCTTCCCATAAGACTTAAAAGAGGGGCACGTGGGCCTTTGCAGGAAGCAACATTGTTAATTCTGTGCAGTTTAAAGCCTGAAGCTCTGTTTGATTCTGGACTCTGTGTGGCTTTGCCAATTAGGTCTTTGGCAGCGAGTCAAGAGAGATAAAGGTGGGTGGTTATCAGCCTTATCCCAAAGGACTCTTTACAACTATTTGGGACTCATCTATGAATGAACAGAATTCACAACCGTTAAAATAAAACAGGTTTTTGGGACTACTTGTGTGTTTTACTGACTCAGGAAGCCTAGGTCAAAACAATGACCAGACGACTGCAAGGAATATAAATCCTTCCATTCAGTCAAAACTGAAGCAACTTCTTGGATGAGAAGCAAAGCATCTTCAAGGAAAAAAACAAAGAAAGTCCAGTTGCCTTTTGAAAAAGCACCTTTGGGACAACCATGACCTGGATGACTGAGAATCTCCATAGACATCTTAAACCAAAGACTCTTTTTCTTGGAATTTTTCTCAGGTATGGAAACAATCACACAAGGCAAAAAGATGTTTCAAAATGTTCCTCAAAGATGTTGTCTATGTCCTTTCTTGATCACCATCAAAGGAAGCTCTTCAAAGGAAGCCTAGTTCCAGTGATTATTTCCTCCACCCTTTCATCAATTTTCTCTTTGATCTTATGGGAAAGTTTAGCACCTTTGGGAAAGGATCTTCCAAATTGTTTTGAAAGAATCCCAGTTTGTGGGGGATTGTGGACCAGTGTGTGCTGGATTCCAACTCACTAGGAATATTTGGCTCCTTTGTATCTTTATAACATTACCTTGAATTTAATACTAAACATCCTTTTTAAAGAGTCATTTTGAAAGCATCCAATTAATTGCAAACAAAAGTGATCAGACTTGATCAGTCTCCGTTTAACTGTAAAGAATAAAAAGTTAATATTCTCTTGGAATTGATGTTTCTAAATATGAATATATATTTTTTTATTGCCAGCTTATGAAAAAGAGATTGGACAACCAGTCTGGAATGGTATAAAGTCTCCTGCCTGAGCAGGGGGTTGGACTAGAAGACCTCTAAGGTCTCTTCTATGTTCTCTGAATGCTCTATACACAATTGCAACCTCCAAATAATATTGAATCTCACTCCAAAGTACAGGATATTGGTGTATCCATTGGAGTTTTATCAACTTTTGATTTCAACCAATAAAGTATTAACAATCAAAAGATAAAGGTAAAGGTTCCCCTCGCATATATGTGCTTGTTGTTCCTGACTCTAGGGGGTGGTACTCATCTTTGTTTCAAAGCCAAAGAGCCAGCGCTGTCCGAAGACTTCTCCATTGTCACATGGCTGGCATGACTAAACGCCAAAGGCACACGGAATGCTGGTTACCTTCCCACTAAAGGTGGTCTCTATTTTTCTACTTGCATTTTTTACGTGCTTTCGAACTGTAAGTTGGCAGAAGTTGGGACAAGTAACGGGAGCTCACTCCGTTATGCGGCACTTGGGATTCGAACCGCTGAACTGCCGACCTTTCGATCGACAAGCTCAGCATCTTAACCACTGAGCCACCACGTCCTTTCCACAATCAAATGGAGCCTCAAATACATTTCTGAACATCCAGAATTTCATTTACTTACCCATTCAAGTACCCCTGCTTAGAAATTGTATTATTTCATTGTAATATAATAGTTAATCAAGCCATAATAAGTGCGTTTTTTCATAAATCGCACCTGCAAAATGCATGAACAGTAAAGATACAACAAATATTCCCAAATTTTGCCTCATTGAAGCCTGGGGACAAAATCCGTAATGCTTAAATGTTTATTTATTTATTAATTGTTAATTCATTGCAAGCATTTTTATTCCAGTCAAGGGTCGGGTCTCAGAAAGGATTATATACGATCAATTGTTGTTGTTATTGGTGTGGTTTTCTTAATGTGTGTGGGGTGGGTTTTTTTTTTTTTTTTGGACATATGGTGAATTTAAAAAAAAAACGTTGTAAGCTACTCAGAGTCACCTACTGTATGTGTGAATATACCTGTACAATTTGTTCTATAAATCACAAAATAAATTTAATCAATAAAAATGTGATTTGACTGATTGATTAATATAATGGTTAAATATGAAGGTGATCCTAAAATAGCCTGAAAGGGGAAGAGGAGCAGTCAGGATCAATTTATGATGATGTGAGATGGTCATCCTATTTTTATTCCTATTCTCATATCCTACTGATTCTTCTTCAACAGTTACCTAGAGACAGCCTGTTCAGCTGGCTCTCTGAACTGTTTTTCTCGGCTGGTGAGTTTACTAATATAATTGCATGACAAGAAATAATCTTAAATTTTCCTCTCCCCACCCCCCATCCCCACCCCCCATTTTTTCCCTTGGATACTGTATCCTTTAGCTTGTAAGATTCAATGCAGAAAATGCAACAGCACTGCACATAATACAGGTAGTCCTTGACTTACAGCAGTTGGTTTAGTGCAGGGGTGAAATGCTACCGGTTCGGACCAGTTCGCACGAACCGGTAGTAAAAAAATGCTACCGGTTCAGGCAAACCAGTATTTCCAACAATCAGCTGTGCAATGATCAGCTGTGCCACGCGATCTAAATCTAAATCTAAATCTAAATCTAAATCTAAATCTAAATCTA
>WNWU01000025.1:11262423-11273814 GCA_012654045.1 Ptyas mucosa
GAATAGAATAGAATAGAATAGAATAGAATAGAATAGAATAGAATAGAATAGAATAGAATAGAATAGAATTCTTTATTGGACAAGTGTGATTGGACACACAAGCAATTTGTCTTTGGTGCATACGCTCTCAGTGTACATAAGGAGAATAAAATACATTCATCAAGAATAAAAAGATACAACACTTAGTGATAGTCAAGGTTACTAATAAGCTATCAAATCATACTAGGAAACAAATAAAAACAATATAAATTGAAAGATATAGGCAACATGGTTATAGTAATAAGTGGGAAGAGATAGATACTAGTAAGGAAGAGAAGAATAATAGTAATACAGTCTTAGTACATTATTTGACAATGTTGTGGGAATTAATTGTTTAGCAGAGTGATGGCATGGAGAAAAAAACTGTCCTTGTGTCTAGTTGTTCTGGTGTGCAGTGCTCTATAGTGTCGTTTTGAGGGTAGGAGTTGAAACCGTTTATGTCCAGGATGTGAGGGGTCTGTAGATATTTTCCCAGCCCTCTTTTTGACTTGTGCAGTATACAGGTCCTCCATGGAAGGCAGGTTGGTAGTAATTGTTTTTTCTGCAGTTCTAATTATCCTCTGAAGTCTGTGTCTGTCTTGTTGGGTTGCAGAACCAAACCAGACAGTTATAGAAGTGCAGATGACAGTCTGAATAATTCCTCTGTAGAACTGGATCAGCAACTCCTTGGGCATTTTAGGCTTTCTGAGTTGGCGCAGAAAGAACATTCTTTATTGAGCTTTTTTGATGATGTTTTCGATGTTAGGTGTCCATTTTAAGTCTTGAAATATGATAGAACCTAGAAAGTTGAAGGACTCTACTGTTGATACTGTGTTAATACTGTGCATGACCATGACCTTCATCTTTATTCTCACCTCATCAATTGAGAATTGATCTGTAAATTTTGCTTTGTTGGGTTGGGCATTGAGAAGTGCATTTAAGAAGGCTTGCCCATCTGGAAGCTACACAAATAAAAGAAGCTATCAATAACCCCAAATGACCTCTTTTAACATCAGGAGGGGGAAAAAATATGCTGCAACTTCCATCAAGAAATAATAGCAGTTTTCTGTCTTCCTTTTCTTGTTTCAATGAATAATTTATCTTCCTGTTTGTTATTTATCTCCTTAAAAAAAAATTTCCACCAAGTCCTTCTTTCTATTCATAATTATGGCAATTCATGATTTTCTGGAAGGCTGGCACCTGCTGCAGCGAGGATAATAACATAATTCAAAATTTCTACAATAGAAAGAATAGAAGGCTTGCTAATTTCTGTCTGGGAATGGTTGCATTTCTAGCAAGACTGCCTGTTACAATTGATAAGTATTGGATACCAAATAGATCTCTTTCTCTTTCTCTCTGTCCCTGTCCCTCTGTCCCCCGATCTCTTTCTGTCTCCCTCTCCCTCTGTCCCCCCCCTCTTTCTCCCTCTCCCTCTCTCTCCCTCTCTCTCCCCCTCCCTCTGTCCCTCCCCCTTCTCTTTCTCTCTCTCTCTCTCTCCTTCCTTTCCTCCCTCCCTCTGTTCCTCTCTCTCTCTCTCTCTCTCCCTCTCCCTCTCCCACTCACTCTCTTAATGTTCATGAATCCCATTATATCAGCAACTGGTTTTCTACCTTACTAGGGCTGGGTTGTTGGATATAATTTTATTGCATTTTGTTTTGCAGGAAGAGAAAAAACAGATTATTTTCATTATTTCCTAGTTTATATTCTCAAACCCTTCAGATTTCTTTCTCCAAAGTATTTCTCACAAATACTGTTTCCAAGTCAAATTCTCCTTCTCCTTGAACCAAACCTTTTGGTCTTTCTTTCCCAAATGAAATTTTTTGCAATTGTGTCTCTCGAAATTCTCTCGATTACTTTGGGCCTATTTCTTTGACCTCATTTGGGGTACTGTTATGTCTTCCAGGTTATTAAATATCTCACCCAATTTCTATTAGACCTCCCCTCCAACTCCTCATCCAAATAATTAATAGTCACTGAGCCGAGGGATGCCCACCTGATGAGTCCTTCAGGTTTGAGGAAGAGAATTCTGCTGAGAATTCTATGGATTTAAATAGCCACATCACCCAATCAGGGGTAAAATGCTACTGGTTCAGACCCGATCGCCTGATTCGGTAGCAATGGCGGCAGGTGGTTCGGAGAACTAGTAGCAAAAATCCCTGCCCCCTCCCCATGCCCAGATGAGCTGCACGATCATCAGAGGCTTTTTTTTAAACTTTTAAAAACGTTTTTTCTTCGGCCGAAAAAATGCTTTTAAAAGTTAAAAAAAAAGCCTCTGATGATCGTGTGGCTCACCTGGGATCGTCAGAGCCTTTTAAAAGCATTTTAACTACATTCTTTTGCTTTTAAAAGAAAAAAAAAGCCTCTGACAATCACGCAACTCAGCTGGGATCGTCAGAGCCTGTTAAAAGCATTTTTTTACAACCTCTTCAGCTGAAGAGGTTGTAGAAAAAATGCTTTTAAAAGTAAAAAAAAAAAGTTGGCCACGCCCACCCAGTCACATTACCCCCACCACCACCAAGCCATGCCCACAGAACCGATAGTAACAAATTTTACATTTCACCACTGCATCCAATGCACACTTAACTACAGGAAATCCTTGGCTTATATCCATTCATTTAGTGATCATACAGAAATGAAACATGTTCAAAGAAAACACCAAGAATTGCCTTTTCGAAAAAAAATCCTTTTGGGACCTAAATGTAAACATCTGTCAGGGTCCCCAAAACCAAGACAGACACACATAGAGTTATTATTAAGAAAATCTATTTACTGTTCGTCATCTAAAGACAGAAATCTTGCCAGACTGAAGCAACTATTTGTATCATCAAAGATATCCTCTGAGAATTGCTAGGGTGGAGCCTTCTTAACTCGCTTCCTTCCAAACAAAGTATCCAATCTTTCCTGAGTCTTTGCCCTCTTGGAAGGCAGCCCCTCCCTCCTGGGAATCCAAGATACATTCTACCACAGCATCCTCAGATATTAAAGTGCAGACATTTAATAAAAAAGAAGAAAAATTACAGAGCTGCCTGCATCACAAGATATGGCAACTATAAAGATGTTAAATTCAGAAGTGGGATTCAGCCGGTTCGGACTGGTTCAGGTGAACTGATAGCTCCAATGATCAGCTGAGAGTGAACCAATTCACTCCGACAATCAGGCCCACCCGCTCACCCGCCCCTGCGCCACATCAACCTATATTTCCTTTCTTTGAAGTCCAGCTGATAGGCGTAGCAAAGTGGATTGCCATGCTTCAGCTGTTTTACTCATCGGGGCTGCAGTAGAAGGTAAGTTTTAGAGCTGTTCCAAATGCAAAGCACGCGGTCAGCGAACCAGTTGTTACACCGGTTGAATCCCACCACTGGTTAAATTCCTGCTGTGGTTCGCCAGCAGCCTGTGGAGCTGGCAGCGGAGTCAGACAGCGATGAGGCTGAGGAAGAACATAGGCCAGTCCTGGAGGCTGGGGAAGGCTCGGATGAGGGCTCTGCATCAGAAGCAGAGATGGGGCCAGGGCTATCGGAGAGTGAGGTGCGGACTCCAGAGCCTCCAGGGACTGATAGGAGTGAGGCAGAGGAACAGGAGGAGCCTGTTCTTAATGCACACATGAGAAGAGCTGCCAGAAAGCAAGAGCAGCTCAAGCAAAGAGGACAACTTGGGAGTAGGGCCAAGAGATGATTGGCCCATCCCATAAGGCTTAAAACAGACCAGCAACGGCGTTTGGGCTTTGCTGGAAAACAACGTTGGTAGCTTTGTCTTTTTCTTCGTCTACATCTGGTATTTATTTCTGTATCTGTGACTTCTGAATGTTTGCCAAGAAAGGCCTCTGGCAGTTTGTCTAATTGGACCAAGGTTTGCGATAGGACTGAGGAATTTGTGTTGGGAGGAATTTGCTTTAATTTAGTTGAACGACGCTGGGAATGAAGTCATTCTCAGCTGTTCGAATAAAGCTTGTTTGTTTTTTCACTGACTGATTTTCCTACTGCTTACTTGGGCCTGGGTCACAACAAATCAAATATAATTTCCCAAGAATTCTTCCATCCAAGCATTAATTGGTCTTGGGTTTCCAGAATCATCCAAGGACAGTTGATGTTGTCATCTAGTTTTAAGCAGGGGTGTGCTCCTGGGGGTTTGGCAGGGTTCGGGCAATCCTCTAGCCAAAGATCGCTGGGGTTTGGCGAACCCCCAAATGCCATCCCTGGCTGGCCATGCTCACCCTGCCCTGCCCCTCCCAGGAGTCTCCACATGGCCCGTTTATCATTCCAGGTAACTGCAGGGGCTGCGCAGAGGATCTGGGAGGGCAAAAAATGGGCCTACTGGAGGTTTTAGAAATCTGGAAATGGGCCTGTTTCCAGCCTCCAGAGAGCCTCCACACTCTGGGGGAAGCTGTTTTCACCTACCCGGAGGCTCAAAGAAAGCCTCTGGAGCCTTGGGAGGGTGAAAAATGGGCCTCCCGAAAATTCTGGAAGTCCGGAAACAGGCCTGTTTCCAGCCTCCGGAAGGCGTCTGGACCCTGGATGAAGCAGTTTTCACCCTCCCGGAGGCTCAAAGAAAGCCTCCGGCACCTGGGAAGGGTGAAAAATGCCTCCCCCCACTGTGGTGCAGGCAGCCGACTAGGCCATGCCATGCCTACCCAGCAACTGGGCAGCGAACCCGTTGCTAAAGGATCTGAAGCCCACCTCTGATTTTAAGGTACTTAAAGAACAAAAGTCTGAACGGGAATAGTTGAATAAAAACATTTTAAAGACCGTGCATTATGGAAAGTTCTGCTTAAAACAGATATGGCAATCGCAGGCTATTTATTTACTTGAAATAATTCGACGAAACTGAGCCATGTGGGTATAAATGCATCCCTCACGTCGGCTGGCTTTAGGCGGATTTGAACAGCCGTGATCGCCCCTTCACATTTGCGATGGTTAATGTGATTTACAACATCTGCTTTATTTTGATATAGTTGGGGATTTGTGTGCAGCTTTTTTAAAACACACACACACACACACACGCACGCGCCTGAAGTTCTCTGGCATTCGTAGATTTTCTTCTCAGAAGCCTTGGCAATGTTTCTATTTGTCAAGTCCTTGGCTTGAAAGCACCCTACTCCAAAAGAACCCGGCATCTTAAACATTGCAGAAGCTTGTCACTTAAATAAGACATTTGTCTTGGCAGCTGCAGACCGCTTTTCAATGAGATGAGACTGTCAGCCTTCAGTCATCATCTGGTTTAGAGAATGCCCTGCAAAGGATGGTTTGAGGCACGTTAGAATTCATCAACCTGGAAATCATCTGTCAAGAGGAGTTACAGTTTGGACCCAAAACAGTTCACTTCTAGAATTCTAGATGAATGGATGGATGGATAGATAGTTAGATTGATAGATCGATAGATCGATAGATCGATAGATCAATAGATAATGATGACGTATAGACAGATACATAGATAGAGAGATAGAGAGATAGAGAGATAGAGAGATAGAGAGATAGAGAGATAGATAGACAGATGATAGATAGATAGGTAGATAGGTAGATAGATCGATAGGTAGATAGGTAGATAGATCGATGGATTGATGGATCGATGGATCGATGGATCGATAGATTGATGGATTGATAGATCGATAGATCGATAGATCGATAGATCGATAGATCGATAGATAATGATGATGGATAGACAGACAGAGAGATAGACAGGCAGATGATAGGTAGATAGATAGATAGATAGATAGATAGATAGATAGATAGATAGGGATGGATGGATGGATGGATGGATGATGGATGGATGGATGGATGGATGGATGGATGATGGATGGATGGATGGATGGATGGATGGATGGATGGATAGATACATACATACATAAATACATACATACATACATACATACATACATACATACGGTAGATAGATGAGATGAGATGAGATATATGAGATAAATAGACAGAAAGACAGAGGCAGACAGACAAACAATGACATTAGATACACAGACAGACAGACAGACAGACAGAGGTATTTCTTTCTGACCTACTTCTGAAATCACTTCTGAGCCCATTCTCCGTCTTGCTCTCTGCCATAACCTCTCTTCCAAGCGGCACAAGTAACATCCATAGCCCTTACTACGTCCATCCATAGCCCTTACTATTAGCGTAATGTGCAAAGGTCCCATGTAAGTCATACCTGTTGCAAACTTTGCCTTTGAGATTTGCACGGGCATGAAAGCAGACAAGCAAATCTGAAAGGGCCATTAGTTTAAACGGAAGATCATTTTTCAGGGACGAGGGAACTTCTACGCTGAACCTATCTGGACTGTGAATAATTAAATTGCCCTGCCAGTTAGATAGATTTGAGTCTCAACACCATCAAAGCAGGAGGTCTCTCTGCATATTATCCAAGCCTTAAATAACCTAGACCTTTTTAACACCCTGGCTCTAGGAAGCAAACCGAACGCTGCGGCTATGCAAGAATCATTATCATATGCTATGTCTGTCTCTATTTTTCTCTCCCACAAAACTTGAAAAATTATTTCTGAAACACCCACTCATTTAAAAAGCATGCGCTTGTTTCTATATATTTGTGTAATTGGTGCAAAAACTCAAAAGAAGCAGCAGTATAATACTGAAGCAATTAGAAGTTTATTTCGAAGTAAAATTCCTGTTTCACCAACTGGGGAAAAAAACAAACAAACCCGTAGAATATCAGTATTTTGTTCAGTGAAACGATAGAAATGTATTTAGGATTAACAGATTAATAGAGTTGGAAGGGATCTTATAGGTCATCTAGTCCAACCCCCCGCTCAAGCAGGAGACCCTATACCATTTCTGACAAATGGCAGTCCAATCTCTTCTTGAAAGTCTCAAGTGATGAAGCTCCCACAACTTCCGAAGGCAACTTCTGTTCCATTGGTTGATTGTTCTCACTGTCAGAAAGTTCCTCCTCATTTCTAGGTTGAATCCCTCCTTGGTCAGGTTCCATCCATTATTCCTTGTCTGGCCTTCGGGTGCCTTGGAAAATAGCTGGACTCCCTCCTCTCTGTTGCAGCCCTTCAAATATTGGAAGACTGCTATCCTGTCTCCCCTGGTCCTTCTCTTCACTAGACTAGCCAGGCCCAGTTCCTGCAAATGTTCATCATGTTTTAGTCTCCAGTCCCCTAATCAGAGGTGGGTTTCAGCAGGTTCTGACCAGTTCTGGAGAACTGGTAGCAGACATTTTGAGTAGTTCGGAGAACCAGTAGTAAAAATTCTGAGTGGCCCTGACCCCATCTATTCTCTGCTTCCCAAGTCCCAGCTGATCAGGAGGAAATGGGGATTTTGCAGTATCCTTCCCCTGCCACGCCCACCAAGCTAAGCCCACCAAGCCACACCCACAGAACCGGTACTAAAATTTTTTGAAACCTACCACTGCTCCTAAGCATCTTTGTTGCGCTTCTCTGCACTTTTTCTAGAGTCTCAACATCCTTTCTATAGTGTGGTGATCTTCTCGTGTCCCTTCCAGCTCTATTCTGATTGAAGATTGATTGATTGATTGATTGATTGATTGATGCTGCAACGATCCTAAGGGTGAGAAGCGGTCATTTCTTGGGGCTATCAGTTATCACATGAATTGTTGTAAGTCGAGGATCAGGTGAACGTTTACCTGGCACAATTCTTCAAAGTTCTTGAGAGGAAAAGAGAAAAATGGAGCAGGAGCTAGAATGTTATACAAAAGCCACGATAGCTGAAACCATTACGAAGCACCAGTTCTCTATAGTAATTTTAAATACACATTATTGCTTAAGCCATTGTGTTTATTCATGACTTCTTGACTAGCTAGCTTAGCAAGTCTGCACTTTTCTTTCTGGAAAGTAACGCAATTGTTCCTGAAAGGAGGAAGATACCCTTCAGGGGAACAGGGCTCAGAGGTAGATCAAAGGGTAAGTGTTGATGTTGAATAAATCAAAACCCGTTGCCCTCTCAGCCTTCCCGATTTCTACCTAACATATTAATTGGGAAATCGGGGCTATTAGTTTGATGTTGGGAGCTGTGTTTCTAACGCAGTGCCTGGTTCCTTGACAGTAATTACTTAATGCCACGCACCTCTCTCCCTCTCGCTGACTGTTTCATTAGACCGCTGCCTCTCGCTCTCTGCCAGAGGCGCTAGGAATTGCGAGTTCTGTTGTCTGTGGGGATTGCGGTATAATGAAGCTCAGGAAGAAGAAAGGATGACCTGTAGCTGTGAGGTCGCCAGCCAGCTTTACACTCCTGCCAGAAGCTACAATCAGTACTCTGAAGAAAGAGGCGGCTTTACTGTGTCCACTGGGCTCTTTTATTTGCTAGTTGGAAGGGCCCTCGCTAGCAACCAGGCATTTTACTGGATTTAAGAGGGGGGAAAGGATGGATAGGAAAAAGCACCAGAGAGAGGAGCGTTAGAGAGAGAGAAAGAGAGGGAGGGAGGGAAAGAAGAAAGAAAAGGGAGGGAGGGAGGAAGGAAGGAAAGAAGAAAAGGAAGGGAAGAAGGAAGGAAGAGGGGGAGGGAAGGAGGGAGGGAGGGAGGAAGGAAGGAAGGAAGGAAGGAAGGAAAAAAGAAAGGAATGAGTGAGGAAGGAAGGAAGGAAGGAAGGAGAAATGGAATAGCAATAATAATAGCACTTAGACTTATATACCGCTTCACAGTGCTTTCCAGACCTCTCTAAGCAGTTTACAGAGTCATCCTATTGCCCCCAACAATCTGGGTCCTCATTTTACCCACCTCGGAAGGATGGAAGGCTGAGTCAACCTTGAGCCTACTGAGATTCGATCTGCCAAATTGCAGGCAGCCGGCAGTCATCAGAAGTAACCTGCGGTACTGCATTCTAACCACTGTACCACCACGACTCTTATTCTCTTATTACAAAATGCAAGCTAAATAATTCCTTGTCATAAAAATGAACCAGACAGGAAATATTGAGGAAAGTCTTACATTTTTTATTTCATCTCCTTGTATTGAATTTACTGGGTTGTATCTATGGTGAAGGTTGGGAAAAAATGGAATGCAAATATGAATCCCAATGTATTAATCCCAACACTCTAGAAGATAGGCTCAAGATCCAGATGGATCTTGACAGACTTGAACACTGGGAAGTAGGAAGGAGAAGGAGAGGAAGAACGAAGGAAGTAGGAGAAGAAAGAGGAAGGAAGAGAAGGGGCCTGAGTGGCGCAGTAGACTGAGGCACTGATTAACATTCAGCTGCCTGCAATTACTGCAAGTTCTAATCTCACCAGGCTCAAGGTTGACTCAGCCTTCCATCCTTTCTAAGGTAGGTGAAATGAGGACCCAGATTGTGGGGGCAATAAGCTGACTTTGTATAAATATACAAAAGTATGTAGGCTATTGCTTAACGCATTGTAAGCCGCCCTGAGTCTCCGGAGAAGGATGGCATATAAATCAAAAAATTTTTAAAAAAAAAAGAAGGGGAGGAGAAGAAGAAAGGTTGGAGTAAAGGTAAAGGGTAAAAGAGCCGCCCCGAAAAAGTAAAAATTAAAAATGAAAGTAAAAAGAAAAGATGAATGAAAAATGATGGATAAATGACTGGACATGTAAATGTGTTTCTGAGAAATAAAAATAAAAATCTTTTTTTTAAAAACCCCAAAACACTGGGCCCTATCTAACAAAATGAAATTCAATGTAGAGAAAAGTAAAGTCTTACGCTTAGGTAAGAAAAACCCAAAGGACACATATAAACTGGGGGAAACCAGGCTTAATAGCAGTACCTGTGAGAGGGATCTTGGAGTCTTAGTGGACAACCAGCTAAATATGAGCCAGCAGTGTGCAGCAGCTGCTAAAAAAGCCAATGCAATCCTAAATTGCATTAACAGAGGGATACAATCAAGATCAAGGGAGATACTAATACCACTTTATAAAGCCCTAGCAAGACCACACCTAGAGTACTGCATCCAGTTTTGGTCACCACACTATAAAAAAGATGTTGAGACTCTAGAAAAAGTGCAGAGAACCAGGATGATTAGGGGACTCAACATCTTTTTTCTGTAATGTGGTAACTTAAACTGGATGCCATATTCCAGGGGCGGCCTTACTAAGGTTTTATGAAGTGGTACACTCCCTTGATCACATGATCGAAATTCAGAGGCTTGGCAACTGGTTTCATACTTATGACCGTTGCTGTGTCCCAAGGTCATGTGATCATCTTTTGCCATCTTCTGACAAGCGAAATCGATGGGGAAGCCCGATTCACTTGGCAACCCTGTTATTTAACTTACTAGCTTCAGGAATTCACTTAACCGCTGTGGCAAGAAAGGTTGTTAAATGGGGGCAAACCTCACTTTAAAAATGTCTCACTTAACAACAGAAACGTTGGGCTCCATTGTGGTCGTAAATTGAGGACTACCCAATGGTGAAATCCAATTTTTTTTACTACCAGTTCTGTGGGCGTGGCTTGATGGGTGTGGTGTGGCTTGATGGGCGTGGCTTGGTGAGCATGGCAGGGGAAGGATACTGCAAAATCTCCATTCACTCCCCACTCCAGGGGAAGGATATTGCAAAATCCCCATTCCCTCCCCACTCCTGGGGGAAGGATACTGCAAAATCTCCATTCCCACCCCACTCGGAGGCCATCCAGAGGTGGTATTTGCCAGTTCTCCAAACTACTCAAAATTTCCGCTACCGGTTCTCCAGAACGTGTCAGAACCTGCTGGATTTCACCCCTGGGACTATCCATATCTCTTACTAAAAAGCAAAAGGAACAACATCCTCTGAATAGAATTTGACATAGCAGTAGCCCTAACTGTGGGTGGCAGTAAAACCTTTTGGGTTGGTAAAGCAAAACAAAAGTTATTTAAAACTTTGGTCTAAGTTCTGGCAGGAATTAAATGTTGGGGTTCGTGCCAAACCGAAGAAATTCTGTTCAAAGCATGTATTTTAAATGAAGCCATTCTCTAATGTGATCCTGCTACTCTTTGGGGAATTTTGTGAGCTGTTGCAGAATTGACAGGGGAATTGCTTCTGGGAGTGAACAACATTCAGAACAACACAAAACAACACCCTCTGTGAGCCTCCAGGAAGCAGGAAGCCCATGTCTCATAACTACTGAAGAAGTCGAAAAGTCTCAAAAAAGTGTGGGGTGTTTTTTCCCCCCTACTTTGGTTGTTTTTGCTAACTAGTAGCTTTGCAATGTTGTGCTGTGCAACACAGCCAGCGTGGAGGCAAAGAGTTCCCTCCAGCGGTGGGTTTCACATATAATTACCACTGGTTCACCGCACATGCACCCCTTCCACACATGTGCCTGGCCTTCCACATGCTCGCTGCACCTGTGCGCCTTCCACGCAGGTGCTTTGCTTGCATGCACATCATCATCATCATCACTTTATTATTATTATTATTATTATTATTATTATTATTATTATTATTATTATTATTATTATT
>WNWU01000025.1:11273824-11286037 GCA_012654045.1 Ptyas mucosa
TTATTATTATTATTATTATTATTATTATTATTATTATTATTATTATTTATTAGATTTGTATACCGCCCTACTCCCGAAGGACTCAGGGCGGTGAACGGTTAAATGATAAATACAGAATACTGATATTCAGCAACCGATTAAAAATACAATTGAATAGTTTGATTTAGAAATGGAATTAAATTAAACATCTCAAATTTATAGGGTAGATTCAGATTTAAAGAATTTAAAAGTGGTTTTAAGGGAGGTTAGGTCAGGCTGGCTTGCATGAATAGGAATGTTTTGAGGGCCCGGCGGAAAGCCCGAAGATCTGGGATTAACCGTATTTCCGAGGGCAGCTCGTTCCAGATTGTGGGTGCTCCCACAGAGAAGGCTCTCCCTCTGGGGGCTGCCAGTCGACATTGTTTGGCTGACGGCACCCTGAGAAGTCCCTCTCTATGGGAGCGTACTGGTCGATGGGAGGTTATTGGTGGCAGAAGGCGGTCTCGTAGATACCCCGGTCCTAAGCCATGGAGCACTTTAAAGATGGTAACTGAAACCTTAAAGCGCACCCGGAAGTCCACAGGGAGCCAGTGCAGCTCGTGCAGGAGGGGAGCCACATGGGAGTGCCACGCTGCTCCCATAACGACCCCCGCGGCTGCATTCTGGACTAACTGGAGCCTCCGGATGCTCTTCAAGGGGAGCCCCATGTAGAGAGCATTGCAGTAGTCCATGCGGGAAGTCACGAGGGCATGAGTGACTGTATTTAACGAATCCCGATCTAGAAAGGGACGCAACTGGCGTATCAGGCAAACCTGATAAAAAGCTCTCCTGGCCACAGCTGTCAAGTGTTCTAAAGACAGCCGTGAGTCTAGGAAGACACCTAGGCTGCGAGCCCTCTCTGTGGGGGCTAATGACTCGCCCCCAATAGTCAATGATGATATAAATTGAGTATAACGGGATGATGGAAACCATAGCCACTCAGTATACCCATACAACAAAATTCACTTAACACCCAAAGACCAGGTCCAACACACATAACAATCCCCAAACACCCACCCACCCACCACAAATTCATCATCCATCTCTTCTTTCTCTGATATCCTTTCCATATTATTTTTACCGGATTGTGGTCTGCCCAGGTATTTGCCATTATTTCTACCTCTTCTACGTCTTTCCTGAGTTCTGTCGTCACCCAAACCATGTCTAATCTAGACCATGATTGTTATGGGCTAGAAAAGAATGTGTACTGTTTTTTCTCTCTATTTATCTCTCTCCATGTGTCCTGAAGACATAAGTCTTGTGTCATCTCCTTGAAGGTATCTGGAAGTTTCTTTTTCTTAGTTTTATTTTTCTTATTACTCTGATAATTTTTTTCCATGTCCATAATTGCATTAAAGTCACCTATAATACAAATATTCTCATATTCCAAATCTTTTGTTTTATCATGTATATTTTTTAAAAAATCATTTTGATTCCCGTTTGATGCATATATCAAAATCACTAATACTGTTTTTAATTCTGTTTGTATTGTATCAGGACCCTTCCATCTTTGTCTGAATATATTTGCTTTGTTTTCAGGTGTTTTTTAATGTAAACTGCGATACCTCTCTTTTTGTGTTCTGCTAATGAGGTATATAGATTCCCTAATCTTGGATTCTATAAAGAAAACATGTACAAAATATTCTATAGGTGGCACCTCCCACCGGCCAGACTGGCAAGGATGTTCCCGAATACCACCTCAATATGCTGCAAATGCAAACTCCAGAAAGGAACCTATTACCATATGTGGTGGTCCTGTCAGAAAGCAAAACAATATTGGCAAATGATTAGAATGCAAATAGAAGAAATTATACACCTCCCCCCCCAAAAAAAGAAATGAGGCCAGAAATCTTTTTATTAGGAATAATTACAGGACAATATGAAAAAGAAATAAAATATTTAATCATCCACATATTAACATTAGCACAAATAGTCTTTGCCCAAAGTTGGAAGAATAATGATATACCAACAGAAGATAGAGTAATTAGTAAAATTGTGGAATGTGCAGAAATGGACAAACTTACAAAGGAAGTACAAGAAAAAGAGGAAAAGGATTATTATTTAGTATGGGAGAAATGGTATACTTGGTTGGAGGATAAAAAAGAAAAAAGATATGGAAATAAATGAGAGGATACAAATGATAGAAATGAACATTATGTACCAATTTAGGATAATAATAAATTAAAAATGTTGATTAAGAGAATATATAGAGATGAGGTATTAGGAATATAGATATAAAAGATAGGTTAAAATAAGAAAGAGTAAAGGTATAAATATGAATATAAATTACCAATGTGACAAGTTTGAAAAGAAGATGTATAGATGGATTTTTGTTTTTCTTTTGTTTGTATGTTTTGTTGTTGTTTGTTTGTATTTTCTAATAATTTTTTTAAAAAAATAAAATTAAAAAAAAGACAAAGGAGACACAGAATATTATGACATATGGAACAGATTCTATCAATGGATAGAAGCATGAGGGTGGAATCGGAACACAAAAAAATTTGGCTAGGCAGACCTGGAATGAGGTATTATATATGCATTGTCATATTAGGATGAATATGATGGTCAAAAATATTTGTACAATGCTAGCAATGTTCATCCTGTTTCCCCCAAAATAAGACATCCCCTGATAATAAGCCCAATCAGGCTTTTTGAGTGCATGGCAATAAGGCCAAGTGTTTATTTTAGGGTTCAAAAAAATATAAGACAGGGTCTTATTTTCAGGGTAGTATATATGTTATTTGTTTTCACTTTGGTTTTTATGGCGGATGAAATGCCAGGATGGTCACACTGTGTTCGATATACTTATATGTAAAAAATAAAAATATAATTTAAAAAAAAATTCTGTTGTTAAGTGAGACATTGGTTAAGTGGGTTTTGCCCCCTTTTACGATCTTCCTTGCCACAAGTGTTAAGTGAATCGCTGAAGTTTGATAAGTTAGTAACTCGGTTGTTTGAGTGAATCTGGCTTCCCCGTTGACTTTTGCTTGTGAGAAGGTCGCAAAAAGGGATCACATGACCTTGGGACAGTGCAACGGTCATAAGTATGAACCAGTTGCCAAGCACCTGAATTTTGATCATGTGATCATGGGGAGGCTGCAAAGGTCGTAACTGTGAAAAACGGTCCTAAGTCACATTTTCCAGTGCCGTTGTAACTCAAGGAACAGTTGTAAGTCCTTGACTTGCAACCACAATGGGGACCAGGTCTTCTGTTGCTAAGCAAAGTCAGCTGCGCCCCATTTTATGAACCTTTTTTTTTGCCAGAATTCTTAAGTAAATCACTGAAGTTCTTTAAGTGCATCACCCATTCGTTGTGCAAATCCGGCTTCCTCCATTGAGTTTGCTTGTCGAAAGCTAACCAGGAAGGTTGCAAATGGAGATCACACAACACTGGGATGCTACAACTGTCCTAAATACATGCCAGTTGCCAAGTGCCTGAATTTTGATCAGGTGACTGGGAGGGAGGTAGTGGAGGAGAAATGCTGTGACAGCTGTAAGGGCGAGGACTAGTTGGAAATCACTTTTGTCAGTTCTGTTTTAACTTCAAACAGTTGCTCAATGAATGGCTCTTAGCAAGGACTACAGAGGTGGGTTCTACTTACTTTCCCTACTGGTTAGCAAATGTGAGCGCACATGCATGCTCTTCCGTGCATGCTCTTTGCTCACACGTGGAAACACATGTGCACGGCCTCCAAAATATGTCTAAATAGGACAGCATTATGGGGGGGCAGCAGGGGTGGGTTCTACTTACCTTTGCTAACGGTTTGCAACAGGGCCGCGCAGAAGCATTCTGATGATGTTGGGGTCGGTGGGCGGAGCCTCCTGTCGGCTTTACTACTGGTTCTATAGAACTGGTCTGAACCGGAGGCAACCCACCACTGGTGGGCGAGGCCTACCACAGTCAGCATTACCAGTTCGCCCGAACCGGACAGAACCAGCTGAATCCCACCACTGAAGGACTACCTGTAATCGGTCGTGCCATTTGCTCCCACACGTTTCTGTGTAGTTCTTGAGAAACATCATTACATAAAAATAACATTCTGTCAGAGAAATTGAGCAGGGAAGCAAAGAAAGAATATCTATACAACACCCCCCCACCCCCACAATAACAGCAGCTTCCGAAAGGGAGGGAGAGGGGAAGAAAAACAACAACGCACACACATGCGCGCACACACACAAATCTTGCATTGTTAAATTACCATTCTGTTCATTCACATTTGAAGCATGACATTTTGCTGTCTCACTGTACTCATTGGCTCTGTAGACACTTGTCAGAGAGAAACATTATGTGTCTCTTACAAGACCTAAATTCTCAGCCCTGACACATTCACAAAGAATTTGGTGTATCATATGAATATATCTGCTCAGAGCAGATTTCCTTTAAAAAAAAAAATTAAATAAGCCAGTAAAAAGAAGAATCAGAATAGAGCCGGAAGGGACCTTGGAGGTCTTCTAGTCCAGCCCCCTGCTAAAGCAGGAGGCCATTTCAGACAAGAGATTGTCCAGTCTCTTCTTAAAACCCTCCAGTGATGGAGCACCCACAACTTCTGGAGTCAAGCTGTTCCACTGGTTAATTGTTCTCACTGTTAGGAAGTTTCTCCTTAATTCCAGGTTGCTTCTCTCCTTGATTAGTTTCCATCCATTGTTTCTTGTCTTGCCTTCTGGTGCTTTGGAAAATAAGTTGACCTCTTTGTGGCAGCCCCTCAAATACTGGAATACTGCTATTATTATCGTGGTGTGGAGACATGGTCCTTAACACAAATAAGACCAAGGAGCTTATAGTGGACTATAGAAGGAATAGATCAGACCTCCAGCCTTTGGTTATCAGTGGAGACCGGGTGGAGCAAGTGGCCAGTTTTAAGTTTCTGGGTGTTTTCATAAAAGAGGACCTGACCTGGGGCACTCACATTGTAGCACTGATCAAAACGGCCCAGCAGAGATTATACTATCTGAGACTTCTCAGGAAACAACAACTGAATGAAAAACTGCTGGTGACCTTCTACCACAGCAACACAGAGAGTATTTTGACTTACTGCATCTGTGTATGGTTTGCCAATTGCACAGTGGCAGATAGGACAGAGCTCCAGAGGGTCAACATCATTGCTCAGAGGATCATTGGTTTCCCTCTCCCCTCTTTGGAAGAGTTTATAGCTCCTGCTGCCTTAAGAAAGTTCAAAACATTCTTAAAGATCCATCTCATTCTGGGCACCCTTTTTTTGAACTATTACCATCTGGCAGGCGGTACAGGATAATAAAAACAAGGACAAATAGGCTGAAAAACAGCTTCTATCCCAGGGCAATAACCATATTGAATTCTACGGTATAGTGCAATATCGGGTTTTAAGTTTCAATTATATAGAATATAAAAGAAGCATGTGTTTTTATTTTTATAGTTATAATGTACACCGAGGACGGCATTTAATTTCGTTGTAACATGTGCAAAAGGGATGCAGTGGCTCAGTGGCTAATACGCTGAGCTTGTCGATCGATAGGTTGTCAGTTCAGCGGTTCGAATCCCTAGCACTGCATAATGGGGTGAGCTCCCGTTACTTGTCCCAGATTCTGCCAACTTAGCAGTTCGAAAGCACGTAAAAAATGCAAGTAGAAAAATAGGGACCCCCTTTGGTGGGAAGGTAACAGAGTTCCATGCGCCTTTGGCGTTTACTCATGCCGGCCACATGACCACGGAGACGTCTTCAGACAGCCCTGGCTCTTTGGCTTTGAAACAGAGATGAGCACCGCCCCCTAGAGTTGGGAACAACTAGCACATATGTGGTAGGGAACCTTTACCTTTACCTTTACCATGTGCAATGGCAGTGAAGTAAACTAATTATGTGCCCCTGCCCTACGGTCCTTCTTTTCTCCAGACTAGCCATATCCAAATCCTGTAACCATTCTTCATATGTTTTTGTCTCCAGGCCTTTAATCGTCTTTGTTGCTCTTCTTTGCATCTTTTTTGTAATGCGGTGACCAAAACTGGATGCAGTATTCCAAGTGTGGCCTTAACTAATGCTTTATAAAGTGGTACTAATACTTCATGTGATTTTGATTGATTCATTTGATTTAGTTAGTGTTGTGGTCTAACACTATGTCTTTCGTCATTCATTTTCATGTCATCTAAAGTCTAATCTAATTTGTACATTCTGAAGTTTGGAAATGTCCAGATAAAGCTTTTATTGTAGTTTGTCAGATCTCCCTGAGATATGATTTGGGTAAAATTTGATTGAACAACGATTTGTTACTTTTCTATTTCCGAAAATAAAATAGAAGAAAGTTCCAAAGGAAAAGGTGAAGGGGAGGAAAGAAAGAAGGTAAAAATCAGTATATATATATATATATTTATATTAATTTTATAACCAGCTGAACACAGAGAAGATTCCTGGGAATTTACACTGTCAAAAATATGTATGCAAAGCTGATCAAAATCATCAATGCAACCTGATATCTTCAATCTAGACTGATAATGAAAATGAAAAGCTCCAAGGTATAGTTATTTATTTTTAATTGATTTGCTAAATGGATTTGCTGCCCATCTCGCTCTGTGCAGCATATAATGGTAAAACAGGAAAAAAAATGATAAAACCAAATGTAAACATAACAAGAGCATAGCAATGAAACAATTAAAAAAAAAGCAATAAAAGTGCAATAACATGAATTAAAAATATGGGCAGAGGGGGAACAGAGAGCACAAGGGAGAGGTGGAGACAGCAAATAGTGGTGAAATCCAATTTTTTTTTACTACCGGTTCTGTGGGCATGGCTTGGTGGGCGTGGCTTGGTGGCCGTGGCAGGGGAAGGATACTGCAAAATCTCCATTCCCATCTCACTCTGGGGCCAGCCAGAGGTGGTATTTGCCAATTCTCTGAACTAGTCAAAATTTCTGCTCCCGGTTCTCCAAACTACTCAAAATTTCCACTACCGGTTCTCCAGAACCCGTCAGAACCTCCTGGATTTCACCCCTGCGTCTTCCCTATTTTTCTAACTATCAATAGAGTGAATCTCCAAGAGAAAACTGTTCCAAACAAAGGAAGTAACGATGATACATTCTTATTTATTTATTTATGTGATTAATTTATATCCTGCCTTTATTATTTTTATAGACAAATATTATCTTCTGACCCCAAACTACAAATCTGGGGGAAACTTCAATATCCCTGCTCATGAGCGGACACAGTGGGACAATGTGATTTGAAGTTTTCGAACTTACTTGCACGCCAAGCTATAAAAACTTTTATAGGTTAAAAACAGCCCAAGAATAGGAGCTAATAAGATTAATAACTGTTTGCGTGTAAGCGGCAAACAATGGTCTTTGTTGAGCCCTATCGGTTCTTATTTTGCTGCTTCTTTTCAACTTTTCCTAGCTATACGTCAAATCTGTTCTTGCAGGGGATTTAAAGATCATTTCAATAAGACGGGCATGTATAAATCAATTCATTTCTTTCATACGAGCTGAACACAACCTTCTGTCTCAGAAAGGAAGATTATAAACTGGATCTTTCAAGTGATGGGGCGAATTGCCAAAAGGATACTAACGGGATACTTTGATGTCATTTACATGCCCAGTGCTTTATGCAGCTGGGACAATGTAGGCAGCCTTGCTCGAGCTATTTAATCTGGTGTAATCCCTTTTCTAAACAAACCAGAAGTCCATGGACTCCCAACAGGATGGATTTTAAATATAACAAACTGGTAATCCAATTTGGACTATCTACTTCATGTCAACAGAGCGCCCTTTGCTGAGATGAAGCATGGATTGTGTGGTTAGTAGTGAGCTGTAGGGCCAAGTGTTTTGATGTTGTGTGGCTTCGTTGTTTTCACTCTTGCCATCCCTGTAAGGCAAATCCTGCGCATGCAGCCATCACAAATATAAATTTGTGGAATATCTCATGTATGGTCTTCAAGGACAGGACCACTTCCGTGCAATACATGGACATCACAATCATATCCTTCTCTTCCACATCAATTTCCTATCTACCACACAATGCTCCTTAAGATAAACAAACTGTTGGGGCCTGTCAGCTGCTGGCCCCTTCATCAGCTGAATCAGAGGAGGAGGAGGCGTGGTAGTCAGGGTCAGCATCTAGGCAACCTGAGAGCTCTGAGGGGGAAGAGGGAATGTAGCTGTCAGAGAGAGAGAGAAAGAGAGAGACAGAGCCTGGGCCGTCCATCAGCCCTCAGATGGAGAGTCAACAATCCCCCAGTCTGGAGATGGCTGATGAGGAAGAGGAGGAACAGCTGGGTCCAGTGCCTGATGCACGGATGCACGGATGCTCAGAAGCCAGAGGAGAGGAGAGCAGTGGAAATCCATGGGCCGATCCTTGGGAAGGAAGAGCCACCACTGCTAGCAAAACCCCACCGTAGCTCTGGGGATAAAAGGCAGGGGGCAGAGATGAATAGATGTGGCAGACAACTATTCCTCTTCTGGACAGATGGACTTGTTAGCCTGCAGTGAGAGAGAAACTTTTTGCCAGGGCTGCAAGCACTCCTAATTAAAGGAGTCTTTGAGTTAACTTCAGAGGGTTTGTCGTGTTTGGGGAGCTGGGTCAAAACACAAACCCCAGCAATAGTTAATTCTAATGAATGTTCTAATTATTTAATAAATAATAAGAATCAACATTGATTAATTATTTCTGAATATGTGGCAGGATCCAGGTGATTAAAATTCAGCAAAATGTACTCAGATTAAAAAAAAAAAAACAAGCGAAAGAGGAAGAGATTGAGTGACACAGCACAGCACAAGCAGGGCAGGCTTAAAAGAAATAAACTATGCATACGTGGTTTGCAAAGCACACCAGGGTAGGCTATCATCATTGCTAACTCTTAGAGATAATGGAACGGGGACACCATTAACATTGGAGAAGCCATTGTAGGAAATGACCAGGCTGAGCCCAAAGGAGGCATGAAAGGTGTCATCAGTCTCGAGTCCATTTGTGCCCACCTTGAATTCGGTTGACTCTTATCTACCATCAATTTACTTTGACCATTAGTAGTTTAGATTCTTGTACAGAGCTTAAGCTTACAAGAATCCTATATATATTTGTTTGCACTGCCTGGATTCCTGAATTCCTGCCCTCGACAGCCGTGTTTTGCTCATCTCTTTATCAGAATTCCAAGTAATAATCCCATATCAAGCAAAACTCCGAGGCAGGTAAATTCCTCAAGGTATAGCTTTAAAGGAAATATATTGGCATAAGATAAAGGTAAAGGTTCCCCTCACACATATGTGCTAGTCGTTCCCGACTCTAGGGGGTGATGGTCATCTCTGTTTCAAAGTCGAAGAGCCAGCATGTCCAAAGACGTCTCTGTGGTCATGTGGCTGGCATGACTAAATGCCAAAGGCACACGGAATGCTGTTACCTTCCCACCAAACAGGGGATTTTTCTATTTTTCTACTTGCATTTTTTACCTGCTTTTTAACTGCTAGGTTTTTTTTTTAAATTTGATTTATATGCCGCCCTTCTCTGGAGACTCAGGGTGTCTTACAATGCATTAAGCAATAGCCTACATACTTTTGTATATTTATACAAAGTCAGCTTATTGCCCCCACAATCTGGGTCCTCATTTTACCCACCTTAGAAAGGATGGAAGGCTGAGTCAACCTTGAGCCTGGTGGGATTTGAACTTGCAGTAATTGCAGGCAGCTGATGTTAATAACAGTGCTTTAGTCTGCTGCGCTACCAGGTTGGCAGAAGCTGGGACAAGTAACGGGAACTCACCCCATTATGCAGCAGTAGGGATTCGAACCACTGAACTACCGACTTTTCGATCGACAAGCTCAGTATCTTAGACACTGAGCCACCGCGTCCCTGCTCATATTGGCATAGATCATACTGGCATAGCTCTGTTGAAAATCGATTCTAAAAGTTCCCACAGTTTTCACCTAATTAAAAGTGAAAGTTTGTCACTTCCCTCAAACCCTCAGTCACATGGTCCAATCAGCATACACTCCAATTGCTAGATGACTTCTGAACTCCTGCGGGAATGTCCTTGGTTCCCAAGAGAAGCACCTTGTTTTGTCTACAGCACCCCAGCTATTTCTATTCCCCTCATTCCTATACCTCAGCTCCAGTATATGTCAGCACTGAAGTGGGAAAATAACAAAATGGCCTCAGTTCAGCTATCTTCAGAGTTGACACTCTGCTTTGTACTTCAAAAGGGTCAAGAAGGACCAGGAGAGAGCTGGAAGCTGTAGACTCTTAAGTTATGTCTGGATAAATGACAGTGTTGAAGAGAGTGGCCTAAGTAACAGAATGCTACAAACAAAGGATTGGATTTAGATTTAATTGTGACCAGCAGAAATGATCAACAGATGGATGGGTCTTAAGTAATCTGTCATTCAATTTGCCCCAAAGGATCTTGGCTTGTACAAAGCCATTTTAAATCATGCAATGTATTCTTCATATTGAGGGATGGTCTCCACCATACTATTGACTAGGATCAGTTACAGAATGCACATATTTCAATCATTTGGAAACTAACCAAAGAGAGAAGCAACCTGGAATTAAGAAGAAACTTCCTAACAGTGACAATAATTAACCAGTGGAACAGCTTTGCTTTCAGAAATCGTGGGTGCTCCATCACTGGAGGTTTTTAAAAAGACACTAGACAGCCACTTGTCTGAAAGGGCATAGGTTCTCCTGCTTGAGCAGGGGGCTGGACTAGAAGACCTCCAAGGTTCCTTCCAGCTCATTCATTCTAGTCTATTTCTATACAAGGTAGTTCACAACCACACCTGAGCACAAAATTTATGTTAAGTGAGACATTTGTTCTGTCTCCTTGAGAAGGAACAAATTCACACAGAAGACAGAAGGAAGAGTGAAGGAAGAGTAAGAATGAGCATAGGATGTAAAACTACTGCACTCAGTTTTGGTCGCCACGATGTAAAAACGATGCGGAGACTCTAGAAAGAGTGCAGAGAAGAGCAACAAAGACAATTAGGGGACTGGAGGCTAAAACATATGAAGAACGGTTGCAGGGACTGGGTATGTCTCGTTTAATGAAAAGAAGGACTAGGGGAGACATAATAGCAGTCTTCCAATATCTCAGGGGCTGCCACAAAGAAGAGGGAGTCAAGCTATTCTCCAAAGCACCTGAAGGCAGGACAAGAAGCAATGGGTGGAAACTAATCAAGGAGAGAAGCAATTTAGAACTAAGGAGAAGTTAGAACAATTAATTAGTGGAACAACTTTCCTCCAGGAGTTGTGAATGCTCCAACACGGGAAGATTTTAAGAAGAGCTTGGGTAACCATTTATCTGAAATGGTGTAGGGTTTCCTGCCTAAACAGGGGGTTGGACTAGAAGACCTCCAAGGTCCCTTCCAACTCTGTTATTCTATTTTATTCTAAATACCTTGATTCAGCAGCCCAGACTATAACAATGATTCCACTTTTTGAGAAAAAAAAAGAGGAGTCATAATCGGCATTCACCTACAAACAATTTTAAATACAGCTCTTAGCTGCCATTAAACTGCTAATCATGTCACAGCCTCTAGAATTAGCATTCTGTGTGTTCTTAAGGGGACTGTGTATGCCGGAATAATTACATTCTAATCTAGGTATCATTAAACCCCTGAGTTTGCTCCCATGTGTATTGTTAGTGAACTTTATATTTCAATAATGGCTCCAAGAAAGCCGAGGGAGAAATCCCGTTCGCGGAGCCCACCTGATGGAAGCTATTTAAAGTCAAGTAATTTCCAGCCAACGAAAAGTATGTAAGTTAAAAAAAAAAAAATTGGCGGGGGTGAGGAGAAGGATTATGCCATTAAATTAATAATTCATACGCTGCCGAACATAAAAATGAAGAAAAAATTACCCCGCTCACTGCAAGTGAGTTAACATGCAACATGTCAACAGAGGTCAGGCTGACTAAAATACAGATACTTGTGACAAATACTTTCCCAGCAGGATTCTCCTGGTTGAGGAGGGGGGGGGAAAGCATGATAAATTAATAATGCATTTTATAGGAGGCTTACCTGCAGACAGGTGAGACGGAAAGGGGTTATGTTTTCAGAAAGCCTGCTGTGTGACTTAAGAATTTAAGTATTGGCTTTGGACCAGAGGAAAGGTGTTCAAAATTTGGATTGGTTGCTAATTAGGAATAGAAGTAAATAATTTGGTTGGTATCCATTTTGTTTCCAATCTGTCAAAACTATAGAATAGAATAGAATAGAATAGAATAGAATAGAATAGAATAGAAT
>WNWU01000025.1:11326134-11336181 GCA_012654045.1 Ptyas mucosa
CTCCTCCTCCTCCTCCTCCTCCTCCTCCTCCTCCTCCTCCTCCTCCTCCAGAACTCTATATTTTATAAGATGGAGAGGTCCACTCTCTTGCAACGAATAGGAATTACATTAAAATACTTTCATGCTCCACTAAGCCTCCTGATCATTTCCATGGGGCCATCAGAAGAAACATTCTCTGAAGATTTTACAGCCCTTGGTATTTGAGGATAATGCATTAAGGGAGACAATTTAAAAAAAAAAGTGCTGAAAATAGCTACACACACACATATGAATTATTATATTTGGTCTTTTCTGACCTTTCTTTAGAAAGTTATCAGGTAACCAGTCTGATTGCATAGAGAAATGGTTTGCAATTTTCAAGGCTTAAATAAAATGGGGGCTTTCGTAACGAAATCACTAAAATAGTTATTTGGTTTACCTGCTCAGCACGAGACGGCAAATAGATTGAGGGGAAGAATCAGAATGCAATCTGCTCTTTCTTTTGGCTAGAGACAAATATCTTCTCATATTACCCCTCTGTTAGGTTTAAATATCTTCTATTAAAAGTGAGTTCGAAATCTCTAGGTAATTTTCAGGACTAAGATAGTGGTCTGGAATTATTATTATTTTTCTTCTATAAGCTTCATACTGATATCAAAATATCACCTTGCCGTTCTTTGCAACCACATTACTATTATTAGAACAATCGAAGAGTAAGTGTGTCAGAAAATTAAAGAACAAAATCAGTCCTTAAACCAACTTTCCCCAGTTTAGTGTCTTGTAAAGCTGCAAAAATTCAAGTTTCAGTTCAAGTTTATTACGGTCGAAGACCAGAGACCAGAGACCAGAACAAATTAATCCAGTTAAAAATTCTAGAATAAAATAATAAATAGCAAATTAAATCTGTATTAAAATCACGATTTGGCATCTAATCTGTCAGTTACACATGGCCTAACTATGCTATAATATCAATCCATAAACTGTGAGGCCCGTAATCATTAAATACTAACATGCAAAAGCAATAGCAATAGCAGTTAGACTTATATACCGCTACACAGTGCCTTATAGCCCTCTCTAAGCAGTTTAGAGTCAGCATATCGCTCCTAACAATATGGATCCTCATTTTACAGACCTCGGAAGGATGGAAGGCTTGAGTCAACCTTGAGCCGGTCAGGATCGAACTGTTGGCGGCTGGCAGAATTAGCCTGCAGTACTGCATTCTAACCACTGGGCCACCACTGCTCTTATCTAGAGTAATAATGCAAAAGGGTTCCATTAGTTGTGTAAAATAGTTATGGTGGATTAATCCCATGTTTCCAATGAATCCCCAATGCTGCTGCACAGAACCTAGCCACCTGCTCTCTAATCACAGTCTGTTCATCCTTAAGCAGCTCCTGGAGATGAACAGTATCAGAACTGTCAGGATATCTATCAATTATTGGGAGGATAGGGATTTTTTTTTTTTTTTGATATCTCTGTAGGAAGTCGGGACCCACCCATCTCCTAGGAAAATGAGATATTTTAGAAAATATTAAAAGGGCAGAATATTTCCCCTACAAGTAGTGGTGAAATCCAATATTTTTACTGCCAGTTCTGTGGACGTGGCTTGGTGGGCGTGGTGTAGCTTGGTGGGCATGGCAGGGGAAGGATATTGCAAAATCCCCATTCCCACTTCACTCTGGGGCCAGCCAAAGGTGGCATTTGCTGGTTCTCCAAACTACTCAAAATTTCCGTTACTGGTTCTCCAAACTGCTCAAAATATCTGCTACCGGTTCTCCAGAACCTGTCAGAACCTGCTGGATTTCACCCCTGCCTAAAAGGGAGGCAGAAATTCACCCCCCCACCTTTGTCAGTGGGCCATTAAGGCCTGGGCCATAACAAAGATCTACTTCCTTCAGACAGAGCCATAATAGGAATTGCCCAAAGCCCCTTCATTACATCATCACCCAGCAAGGCTCAACCAAGCTTGGGACTCAAAAACACACAACCTACAAAGTTACCCCTGTATGGCCCCATGGGAGTCTGACAACCAATCAGAACACAAGCTCAAATTCAAAAGCCCAGAGAGGACATAAAACCCAGGCACTCTCAGCATCTCTTCCCTTTTTTTCTCTTCATCCAAGATCTTCAAACCATGTGGTCCTGTCCACCATTAAAAACCATCTTTCTAAACAGCCTCCATGTTTCCAGTGTCTTTCTCCCCACTTGGAACTGAACCCAGAAGGACATTTCTTCCAACAGGAGCCAGAGTGATACTTTGACTTACAACCACAACTGAGCCCAAAATTTCTGATGCTGAGTGAGACAGTTGTTAAGCGAGTATTTTTTTCCACTTCACGACCTGACTGCCAACTGTTCCTAAGCCAATCACTGCAGTAATTAAGTTAGTAACATGGTTACTAAGTGAATCTGGCTTCCCCATTGACGTTGCTTGTCAGAAGGTCTCAAAAGGTCATGATGACATAACCCCGGGACACAGGAACCGTCATAACTATGAGTCAGTTGCCAAGTATCTGAATTTTGATATGGGGATTATGGGGATTCTGCAATGGTCGTCAGTGTGAAAATAGTCCTAAGCCACTTTTTCAGTGCCATTGTAACTTTGAAGGGTCACTAAACCGTTGACACTAATTGACACGAGACACTTAGTTGACACTAAACGGTCAAATTGTTGAAAGTCTTCCCTACAACAACAACAACAACTGAAAAGAGTTTAGGTGTGGCAGCAAACAAATCTCACAGGAGAAATAAACTTATACATTTACAGAGCACAATAAAGAGTGTCAGGGACATTATATACAGTATGTGTCTAATGGGCTTACCCATGGATTGTGAAGGGAGACCAGAATGTATACACCTTCAATAAATAATCAAAGCACCCTATACAATTCTATTTTATTTTATGCACACGCTAAACCACAAACCAGCATCTCCAATGGCTGCCTATCCAGGGGTGAACTGCTGGGGGTTTGCAGGAGTTCAGGAGAACCTCTAGCTTAGATTCTGTGCAGTTTGGAGATCCCCCAAATCCCATTCCTGGCTGGCCCCACCCACCACACCCTGCCCCTTCCAGGAGTCCCCACGCTGCCCGTTTTTAGATGCAGGTAAGTGCAGGGCATGCACGAAGGCTTGGGGAGGGCAAAAAATGGGCCTACGGGAAGTTCGGGAAGAAGGGCGTCCAGAGCCTGGGGAGGCCATTTTCGCCCTCCCGGAGGCTGGAGAAAAGCCTCCAGAGCTCAGGGAGGGCAAAAATGCCCCGCCCCCCATGGTGCAGGAGGCACACCCACCATGTCAATGCCCACCAAACGACTGGGCAGAGAACCCCTTGCTAAAGTTTTTTTTAAAAAATGTTTTTTTATTTTTTAAACAAAAACAACATAAAAAACATCAGCCTTCCAAACTCTTACAGACAGTATTTCGATCAGTGAAAATCATTTCGTGCTCTCAAAATTTTCAAATTCTCACTATATGACAAATATTCTTACCTCTAACTAAAAAAGAAAACAAACAAACAAACAAATGCTTAAACGTTTTATCCAAATTTCATTTCATATATAATATTTCATCTCCATACTTTATTATCTATCCATTGGTAAAATAGCTCCCATATCAAATAATATTGTTTGTCTTCTTGTTCTCTTATTTCAAATGTCAATCTACTCATTTCGGCACAATCCAACATTTTCTTCATAATTTCTTCATCGGTAATCATCTTCTCTCCTTTCCAGTTTTTTGCAAATACGATTCTAGCCGCTGTTAATATATTCACAATTAAATATTGTAATTCTTTGTTAAATGTCTCTGGTAGGATCACTAATAAAAATATCTCTGGTTTAAAGTCAATATGTCTCTTTGTCATTTTTTCCAACCATGTGTGTATCTTAGTCCAAAATCTCCTTGTTTCTACGCATGTCCACCACATATGGTAATAAGATCCTGGGATCTGATGGCACTCCCAGCACTTCTCCGATTTGTTCTTGAACATTCTGGCTATCCTCGTCAGGGGGTAGATGCCACCTGTAAAACATCTTATACAAATTCTCCTTATATGCTGTAGACATTGTCATTTTATAATTATGTGACCACAATTTTTGCCATTTCTCTAAATCAATACCATAACCAAAAAATTTTCCCCCATGCTATCATTGACTCTTTAACTTGTTCTTCTTCCAATTTTGCCTCTAGCAAGTGTCCATATAACTTTTTAATTACATGGTCATCAGAACCCATCAATATCTTATCTAAGGTAGTCAAAACTCTTTAAAAACCTTCTTGTTTGAGATCTTCTCGATATCTAGAAAATATTTGCATATATGAAAACCAATCCATCTTAAATCCCTGATCTTCTAAGTCTTGCTTTAATTTAAGTTCACCCTTTTCATCCAATAATTCACTAACAATTTGTTCCCTTTTGAATATCACTGGATATGAGAAAGCTTCAATTGGAGCCTGAGTGGCGTAGGAGGTTAATGCCTCCTACTAAGGCAGCATTTAACATCCAGCTGCCTGCAATTACTGCGAGTTCAATTCTCACCAGGCTCAAGGTTGACTCAGCCTTCCATCCTTTCTAAGGTGGGTAAAATGAGGACCCAGTTTGTGGGGGCAATAAGCTGACTTTGTATAAAATATACAAAAGTATGAAGGCTATTGCATTGTAAGCCGCCCTGAGTCTCTGGAGAAGGGCGGCATATGAATAAAATTTAAATAAATAAATAAACAAACAAACAAACAAACAAACAAATAAATAAATAAATTTGTAGATACCCAGACTGGAATATTCAAATAGTGATATTTTTTAATCCTCTCCCAATTCAAAAGCAAAGCTTCATGTATCTGATGTCTTCTAAAATACCCCTGTATTTTAGTTCCTTTGTACCATAAAAAGACATGCCACCATAAAAATGCCCCCCCACCATGGTGCAGGAGACCACACCCACCATGTCAATGCCCACCAAGCAACTGGGCAGAGAACCCCTTGCTAAAGTTTTTGAAGCCCACCACTGTGCCTGTCCACCTGCAATCTGAGATGCTATGCTGGAACTATTTTTTTTTTTTAAATCCAGCCAATTCTGCTGAATGCCTAAGGCAGATTCATTTAAAAGACACCTTTATTTTTTATATCAACTTCTTCTCTTTCCTCCTATCAGTAGCTGCCATTAGTTGGGGTGGTATCAAGGTCTTGGGATCGTTATTAATTCATATTTTGGACTCTTAGGATTATGAAGTATTAGCGAAGGGAAACGCTGAGACAAAATGCTCTCATCCGCCAGCTGTCATGTATTTAATTAGAGATTTTGATGAATCCTCCCTTACTTAGAAGTGCTGGATTAAGAGGATGGGAGCGGGGGGGGGGGGGGGGGAAAGGAAGATTCCCTGCCTGCAAAGTCTCAAGGACTCATGCTTCTTGATATCCGGGGTTGCTGACTTGCCTGTCTTACACGCATTAGACCTTGCAAAGAGTTGGCTCCTGAGTCCTGACACTGCATTTTTCAGGAAGAGTAGAATGTATGTTCTTATACTGCAGAACAGGGGTGAAATCCAGCAGGTTCTGACTGGTTTTGGAGAACCGGTAGCGGAAATTTTGAGTAGTTTGGCGAACTGGCAAATACCACCTCTGGCTGGCCCCAGAGTGGGGAGGGAATGGGGATTTTGCAGTATCCTTCCCCTGGAGTGAGGTGGGAATGGGGATTTTGCAATACAATTCCCCTGGAGTGGGGAGGGAATGGAGATTTTGCAGTATCCTTCCCCCAGAAGTGGGGAAGGAATGGGGATTTTGCAGTATCCTTCCTCTGCATGCCCACCAAGTCACACCCACAGAACCGGTAGTTAAAAAAAAATAATTCCACCACTGCTGCAGAGAGGTGAGGGAAGAGTCGAGGAAGGTGGGAAATTTATTGGCCTAAAGTGAAATTTCCGGCTTAAAGATAAACCTAACAGGAGTTTTAGAGAGGGAGAGCAAGTACAAAGTCTTTGGTCCTTTTCTCAGAACCATAAATATGAAGGAAGGGTAGAGCAGCCTGAAATAAGCGTCCTCTGCCTGATGATTTATTCGAGGCATGTCATGTGTCAACTTCATTTTTCAGAATGAATTAGAAGAATCAAGCATAGATGCTCATTGGTTCCGACGTCTTGTCATCTTTGTGCTGCTAGGAAAACTTGACAGGCAGGACACAAAACAATCGGTGTCTTCTATGATGGCTTGCGAGGAACCGGGATTCATTCTAACAAAGACGAGTGCCTTAAAAATGAATTCTGTCTACAGATTTGACTAGCCTGAACTGGTGCCACTAAACATCGTTGTTTTGTTGAAGGGAGGGGAAAACATGTAAAAATTGAGCTAGGGCTTTATGAAGTCCTCAAGTTGACCATCCCTGTATCAGCAGGTCATAAAGAGAGGGGTATCATTTTAACTTCAATATGAATGTGGCTTCCAGCAAGGTTTTGGGATCATAGAGAGAGCTATCTGAGAGATATATAAAAGGAGATACAATTTGCGGTTGGAAGATCTAGAGAGGTTGTAGAGTAAGGTGGATCTGACCAGGGCTACAGAGACACCCCCAGGGTTGTTGGTATCATTTACAGATTGACAGAGTTGGAAGGGACCTTGTAGGTCCTCTAGTCCAATCCCCTGCCCAAGCAGGAGACCCTACACCATTTTTGACAGATGGCAGTCCAGTCTCTTCTTGAAAGCTTTCAATGATGAAGCTCCCACAACTTCCAAAGGCAACTTCTGTTCCATCGGTTGATTGCTCTCACTGTCAGAAAATTTCTCCTTATTTCCAGGTTGAATCTCTCCTTTATCATTTTCCATCCATTATTCCTTGTCTGGCCTTCGGGTGCTTTGGAAAATAGCTTGACCCCTTCCTCTCTGTGGCAGCCCTTCAAATATTGGAAGACTGCTATCATGTCTCCCTTGTTCCTTCTCTTCACTAGACTAGCGATGCCCAGTTCCTACAACCGTTCATCGTATGCTTTAGCTTCCAGTCCCCTAATCATCTTCGTTGCTCTTCTCTGCATTCTTTCTAGAGTGTCAACATTTTTTTTATAGTGTGGTGACCAAAACTGGATGCAGTACTCTAGGTGTGGTCTTACTAAGGCTTTGTAGAATGGTATTATTACCTCACTTGATCTTGATTGTATCCCTCTTACTTCAATCTTCCATGCTACAATATGGAAGGACCCCACAATTCAACCCCAAGTTACAAATACTCTCCTCCACTGATCTTTCTGTTACTGGGAGTTATATCACCTCATTAAAGGTGGAGTCATAATTGTGTTGGAGTGGCCCAGAATTGTCATTACTTTGGGCTTCATTTGCTTTCTCTCCGCTTCTTGGATTGGCCAACTCCAAAGCTTAACTTTGCTTTCTTGTATGGAACATCAGTAGCAATAACATTTAGGTTTATATACCATCCCATAGTGCTTTACAGCACTCTCTGAACAGTTTACAATGTCAGCATTATTTGCATATTGTCTGCCAACAATCTGGGTCCTCATTTTACTGATCTCAGAAGGATGGAAGGCTGAGTCAACCTTGAGCTGTTCAGGATCGAACTCCAGGCTGTGGGTGGAATTTGCCTGCAATGCTGCACTTTAACCACTGTACCACTAGGGCTCTTTATTATGTTACATTTCTGGGCAGCTTCTGAGAACACAACTGGGTCTTTCAGCTTTGAACATTGAATATGGGTCAAACCGTTCTCTTAAAGTCTATATCACTGGGTTCTGAATGAATCGGTGCTGAACCCAGCATGCACTTTTTAATAGTGGAAGATGGCAAGCTGATAAATAGGCTGTTGGTTTGAGCTCCGAGCTTGGCAATTTGGTTGCAAACGTTTCATCACCATTCGAGGAGACATTGTCAGTGCGCTTTGAGTTGTGCTTGTCTGCCAGAACGCAGGTCTTTAAATCCGTTTGTATGAGATGCAAATTAGTCTGAATGTTGTTTGTTCAAATATTTCTGAGTCATGATCTAATTTCAGACTGTTTGATTGGCTGGCTGTTATTGCCGGGTTGTAGTTAAGTACCGTCTGTGGGATGAAAATTAGGATTAGAGTTGTTACCTGGTTGCTTCTGAGTCATGGTCTGGTTTCGGCTTGTTTAACGGTTTGAGTGGCTGGCGGGTATTACTGAGACGTGGTCCGATTTCTTGTGAGATGATGGGTTATAATCAGAGCATGATTCAGAAATATCCGAACAAACAACATTCGGACTAATTTGCAACCAAATCGCCAAGCTCGGAGCTCAAACCGACAGCATAACTACCAACCCAAGCTAGTAATATTCAAACACATTTCAAGAGGTGATAAATGTCATTTCCCCCCCCCCCCCCCCCCTTATACTAGCCTGCTCCTTTACAGCGTGCCTGTTCCTGTGGCATTGAATCTCACTGGGCCAGCATGCTTCAGCCGATTAACTGCCTTGCCAAGTTTAAGCCGCGTTCTTGCAAATGGAAATGCGAGTGCTTATTTGTTAAAGTAGATTTTTGTCAGTCCTTCAACGTAGGCACAGCAGGGGTTCCAGAAGCCTGGCTATTATTTTAGAATAGAATAACAGAATCATGAAAACCTGTCCAAATTTTTCTCCGTCCCATCTCATACCGAACGAAATCAAGGTGGATTTGTGTGTGTGTGTGTGTGTGTGTGTGATTTCCATTTTCTCGGAGCTAAAGAACCGTTTCTGAATATCCCCCCTTCATTATCCATCCATTGTTTTTCCCCTTCCTCCTTTTCAACGTATTTCTATTAGAGCAGCAAACTTTCCTCCAGCACACTGGCAAAACCTACCCAGCTTTGGTTGATTGGAAAAACGAAGCAAGTTCAGGTCTGGCTATAGTAATTGGAGTGGGAGATTAGCAGAAAATATCAGAATTGCAGGCTAGACTGGGAATTAAAAGAAAAAAAAAACCCTGAAAATGGCAGTGGGAAACCATTTCTATATTGTTGCTAAGAAACCATATTGATTGCTCATGAAGTTGAGTTCAACTTGTTTCGGGGATTTTTGACCATTGGTTCAACGGTGGCTTTCTATCAACGGTTTGCTGGATAATTTGGACGTTGATAAGGCTGTCTTTCTCCCACTCCAACTATTTCTTCTTTAAAATAGACACTTTCAAATATATACTTTTTGTGAAACCCTTCAAGAAGGAGCTGAAATTTAAGAGTCCTTTTCAAGGTTCTACCATCCCTGCTCTTTTTCATCCAACTGTTATCCCCCAGAATGAAGCAGCTGCAGATATTTTGGTAGCATTCCCATTAGAACTACAAATACACCTTTCTTTTTGAAATCAAAGTTGAAATCTTTGAAATGGTTTGAATCAGGGCTGTTTGTCCTTGAAGAGCACCCTGCCAACTCAACTCAGATATAAATCACACTGCACCCTCTTTGAATCTCAAATCTCCAGCTCAAAAATAATCCAGGCTGATTCACCTTGGCCTAGTCCTTACAAGACAGAACAGAAACCATTCAGGTAAATGACATATTAAATGATATTAACTGAGTTTGTAAAGAGTCCTTGCTTGCATCTCCCTTGTATGCCTCTCTGAGTCATTCTTTAGTTATTTATTTATTTTTATTCATTAGATTTTTATCCTACATCACTTCAATAGTAACTTGAGATGGGGAACTTACATAGTATGCCTTCCCCCTCCCAGTTTCCCTACAACAAGAACCCTGTAAGGTGGATTGGTGAAATTCTTAGAATGAATGAGCTGGAAGGGACCTGGGAGGTCTTCTAGTCCAGCCCCCTGCTCAAGCAGGAGAACCTATACCAATTTAGATAAGTGACTGTCCAGTCTCTTCTTAAAAACCTCCAGTGCTGGAGTGCCCACGATTTCTGGAGGCAAGCTGTTCCACCGGTTAATTGTCCTCAGTGTTAGGAAGTTTCTCCTTAATTCCAGGTTCCTTCTCTCTTTGGTTAGTTTCCAAACATTATCTCTTGTCCTGCCTTCTGGTGCTTTGGCGAATAATTGGGCTGAGTTTAACCCCAAATCACTAGCCAGCTTTCATGCCTAAGGCAGGACTAGAACTCCCAGTCTCCTAGTGATTGGCCCAAAGTCACCCAGCTGG
>WNWU01000025.1:11342319-11358853 GCA_012654045.1 Ptyas mucosa
TTCTTTCTTTCTTTCTTTCTTTCTTTCTTTCTTTCTTTCTTTCTTTCCCTCCCTCCCTCTTTCTCCCTCCCTCCTCTTTCTTTCTTTCTTTCCCTCCCTCCCTCCCTCCTTTCCTTCCTTTCCTCCCTCCCTCCCTGTCTATCTTTCTCTCTCTCTCCCTCCCCTCCCTCCTCCCCTCCCTCCTTCTTTCTTTCTTTCTTTCTTTCTTTCTTTCTTTCTTTCTTTCTTTCTTCCCATGCAATTCCTATGTGGCTGTTCATTCTGTAGTAACTATCTTAAAAGCAAAGAAAGAGCACTCAACAAGCACCTGAGTTCCTTCAGTAGCAGGTATGGACCGAGGAGATGGACATGGAAAACAGGGACAGGAAGAGAAGGAACAAAACCAAGAATCTGTCTTTGGCTTGGATTTGATTTGAAGCCAATAATATGGAAATGAGGGGCTTACAAAACCAATCTTTATTTTGGGCTGAGGTTTATAAACACAAATATTTCTGTTCTGAATCTAGCTTGGAAGAAAATTAACACACCTCCAGATTTCAGCATTGGATGTATACATCATACTAACCTAGGCTTTGCTCAATTACATTTTGCTGAATAATTCACACTTGGTTAGGTTTTACAATATGTTGCATCATAAACTCCAGTTTATAAATCGAAATAGCTGGGTTGGCACAACACTCTATGCCAAAAATAAAACAAATTTCCTGTGTGACCCTCCCCCCTCTGAATATGATTGTTGATAGAAAACATAAAACTTTCACAGGTTTGAATTTTTTTTGCTTTTGCTGGCTTTTCTTCCCTTCTGACATACAAACCCTTTTTTGTAATTAACAAAACTAACTAACAAATAGTTAGACTGTATGTAATAGACAGACTGGATTTTTTCATAGATTTTAGCTATTATTTATTATTTTATTCTATAATTTTTAATTGTATATTTACTAAGTGGTTTTTTTAATTTGTTCTGGTCTCTGGTCTAGGATTGTAATAAACTGGATTGATTGAATTGATTGATCGATTGAATCGATTTTGACACATTCTATTCCATTTACCAAGTTCCATCAGTAGATCCAGATTTATGATGAAATACGAGGTAAAATATTTCTAAATTCCCAGCAGCATTTCCTGTTTGTCTAAACTGAACAATGGAGTAGTTATTGTCATGTTAATAAGCAGATGTAATGTCTTCCAAGTGAGGTCTTGATGAATGCTCAAAATACTGATGAATATATGACAAATAACATGATGATGATGATGATGATTTGGGTGATGTGTTAGAAATGTTCCTGTAAGAATTTAACATACATTCCCACCCACCCTCGCCCTCAAATGGAAGCTGACAGGTGAAGTCAATAGTCAAGATTTGTGGGGTGGGGGAGGGGAGTGTGAAATTAGGCTCTGGAGAATCCTTGACATTTGTTCATAAGCCATAACTGGCATCTAACCCATAAATTGATTTCACCTGCTTGCAAAGGTTACATCCAGCCAACACATTAGTGCTTTCTGAGATTCCCGCTCTCATTATTATGTTTGACAGGGATGAGTTTGGTTTCTTTATAGAAAGGACATCCAATTTGGAGCGGTCTCGCGAAAACCTGGAATGCTGTTCATGGATGTTACTGAAGCTCTCTTATGCCCAGGTAGACTGCAGTTTGGGAGAAACTTGTTGTGACCCAGGCCCATGTGGTTAATATTAAATGCAAAACAGTTCCAAAAAAAACCAAACAGGTTTTATTAAAACAGCTGAGAATTAACTCATTCTCAGTGTATTCCAAATTAAATGAAAGCAAAGTCCTCAAAACACCATTCTTCAGTTTATCTCTGACCTCGGGATAATTAGGAAAACTGCCAAAGGCTTTTCTTGGCAACAGTTCAGGAACAGAAGACGCTGACAAGAAAGAAATACAGCCAAACACGAAGCAAATCTCTCAACGGTTGTTTTCCAGCAAAGAGGCCAAGAGCCATTGCTGGTCTTTTAAGCCTTATGGGAGGAGCCAATCATCTCTTGGCCCTACTCCCAAGTCATCCTCTCTGTTTTAGCTGCTCCTGCCTTCTGGCAGCTCTTCTCATATGTGCACTAGGAACAGGCTCCTCCTGTTCCTCTGCCTCTCTAATGTCAGCCTCTGGAGGCTCCAAAGTCCACACATCACTCCCTGATAGCCCTGGTCCCATCTCTGCCTTCAACACAGAGCCCTCATCCAGGCCTTCCCCAGCCTCCAGGACTGCCCATATTCTTCCTCAGCCTCATCGTTGTCCGACTCCGCTGCCAGTTCTGCAGGCTGCTGGCAGACCACAACAAAACTCCTGGATCGCCACATGTCAACTGACTCACAAGTTGTGGTTATGGAAAGGATATTGTCATGTACTTATGGTTGACAAACAAACAAAAGAAATATAGGTAGGTTATAGCGCAGGGGCAGGCAGGCAGGCCGATCTGAGTGAACCAGTTTGCTCTCAGCTGATCATTGGAGCTACCAGTACACCTGAACTGGTCAGAACTGACTGAATCCCACCCCTGGGAATGATATAGAAATCTCTCAAAGACCATGGAAGATATCTCTGGGCTTCATACCAACCCTTTTACTCCTTATCTCCTAGGTCTTCTTTCAATGATAAATTATTTAATGAAATGTTGGCGCTGTACATACTTAAAACCGTTCTTAGATAAGTATTTTTCTCCTTTTGCTTGGCTACCATCTTTATGTTTGTGGTTGCTGAAGTATTTATCTTAGATTTGGAGACTTTCCCACCTGTTAGATATTCCATCAAAAGACAGATGTGTTTACTTTTCTTTAAGCCATGGCCATGATGCATTGAGGGCAGTGTTAAATCATCTTCAGATTCTTATTTGTAGCCAATTCAGAACTAACCAAAGCTGAGACATAAATTTATTTAGTATTTCACAGTTTCAGTTTTATTACCTTGCTTTCTCTGGTTATTTTCTCCAGTGTGTTTCAGCGGTACCTCGGAGACGTAAGCTGTGATGGGATTTCTCTGCATTAGTCCCAAGGACTTCATAAAATTGCTTCCCCCCCCCCAAAAAAAGAGGGAAAGTGGGAATTTCTTTCTAGCTCATACTCTCTTTGATAAATCTAATGCTCTTACCGGAGAGAGCCATAGCATTTTTCTACCCTAAGACCACAGTCTTGAGATTAGAGCAGTGATGGCAAACCTTTTCGGCACCAAGTGCTCAAACTGGAACATGTGTGTGTGTGTGTGCATGTGCGCACGCATGCCAGAACCCCGGAAACTCGTACACCAGCTGTGCACTGGCCACTTGGTCTTTGGGTTTCCGGGGCTCCGGCACGTGTAGAGATCTCTGGCCAGCGCACATGCACATGCTGGAAACCAGAAGAGCAGCTGGCGACAGCGCGCATACCCACAGAGAGGGCTCTGAATGCCACCTCTGGCACCCGTGTCAGGGGTGGGTTCTACTTACCTTTACTACCGGTTCGCAACGTGCACGCTTGCTTCGCTCACGTGTGCAGAAACATTTTCATGACGTCAAGATGAGTGGGCGGGGCCTGCTGCCGGTTTTACTACCGGTTCTATAGAACCGGTGCGAACTGGGGGCAACCCACCACTGACCCGTGCCATAGGTTCACCATCACGGGACTAGAGAATGAGATTGAAAAGGAAAGAAAGTCCTTCTGATTTGCGCAAATCTTCAAATTTTGATTGGAGCAAAATTTCCAACCAGTGATGGATGCGCTTTGAATTTAGCTAAAGGAATTTTCACAAGATTGGCCCGTTTGGGATAGAACATATTCTAAATTTCAGATGTGCAGAAAGCTATCTGTGAACCCAACAAGGCCATTCAAGTCAAGAAGGGTGGAGATGATTTTTGAAGGAAGCAGGTTTACTTTTAGCAAAGCTTTGTTTTCAGATAGATTGATAGATAGATGATAGATAGATAGATAGATAGATAGATAGATAGATAGATAGATAGATAATGATAGATGGATGGATGGATGGATAGATAGAGAGAGAGAGAGAGAGAGAGAAAGATGATAGATAGATAGATAGATAGATAGATAGATAGATAGATAGATAGATATAGATGATAGGTAGATAAAAAGATAGATGGATGGATAGATAGATAGATAGATAGATAGATAGATAGATAGATAGATAGACGATAGACGATAGACGATAGACGATAGACGATAGACGATAGACGATAGACGATAGATGATAGACGATAGATGATGATAGATAGAGATAGAGATGATAGTGATGATAGAGATATATAGAGATAGATACTTCACTTAATCCTCCAAGGAAATATTGAAAGCAAACGAGGTCCAGGCAGAAGAAGAACATTGTGGCTTCAAAATCTAAGGGACTGGTTTGGACAAAGCTCAGCAGCACTTTTTCGTGCGGCTGTTGATAAAAATAGGATTGCCAACATGATTGCCAATGTCCGATGTTGGATATGGCACAAGAAGTAGAAGAGATAGATACCAGAATATATACATATATACATGTATACACATATACACATATACACATAAACACACACACATACACATATACATATATTCCATTTTCAGCCACCTGAATGTCAACAGCAGATGATCCCATTTTTCTTAAAAAAAAGAATCAGTGGATCTGTTTCTTTCTTTTTTTAATATATTTTTATTTGTTTAAAAGTACAAACAAGACAAAACGAGTGACAACAAAACATACAAAACAAAACATGTAAATAAAGAGTTCAAATATACATTTTGTCAAAGATATCGCAACAGTAATGTATGTTCTTATTTGTGTTTTGACTCTTCCTTGTTTGGTCTTACTCATATATCTATCTTTATGGTTCACTGCTAGCTTATGTTAGTGATTTATGTTCCTGTTTCTGTAACTCCAATTGTTCCCTATTCTTTTTTCCTTTTTCTATTTTCCAACCAAGTATACCACTTTTCCCATACTAGATAATAATCATGTTCCTCTTTATCTTGTAGTTCCTTTGTGAATCTTTCCATTTCTGCACATTCCATGATCTTACTAATTACTCTATCTTTTGTCGGTGTGTCACTACTCTTCCAATTTTGTGCAAAAATTATTTGTGCTGCTGTTGTTATATGGATGATTAAGTATTTTATTTCCTTTTCATATTGTCCATTTATTATACCTAGTAGAAAGGTTTCCAGTCTCATTTCTAATCTTCGTTGTGTGATTTCTTCTAATTGTGTTCTGATCATTTGCCAGTATTGTTTTGTTTTTGGGCAGGTCCACCACATGTGATAGTAGGTTCCTTTGTGAAGTTTACATTTCCAGCATGTTGGAGAAGTGTTGGGAAACATTCTTGCCAGTCTGGCCGGTGGAAGGTGCCATCTATAGAACATTTTGTACAGGTTTTCCTTATACGGTACCGACATTGTTAATTTATAATTTATTGTCCATAATTTTTCCCAATTGTCTAATTGAATATTGTAGCCGAAATTCTTTGCCCAAGTTATCATATTTTCTTTGACCACTTCTTCTTCTAATTTGTATCCTCGTAAATAATTATAAACTTTTTTTATCAATTTATCCTGTGATCCTTGTAAAATTTTATCTAATTTGTATTGGCCTTTTTGGAATCCAAATTGAGCCGAATCTTTCTTAAATTTTGATTTTATTTGTAGATATGGCCACCAGTCAATGTCCATACCCATCTCCTTCAATTCTTCTCTTGTTCTTAGTTCCCCTTGGTTATTTAGTAAATCTTTATAAGTTCTCATTTTGGTGATGTCCATAGTATTTGGGTAGATCTGGGCTTCCATGGTTGATAACCATTCCGGGATCTTATTGTAGTGTATTTTTTTGATGCCCTGCCATGTCTGATATAGTGCTTGTCTGATGATGTGCCTCTGAAAATATCTATGCTGTTTATCGGTGCCCTCCCACAGAAAAGCATGCCATCCTTGTTGTAAGTCGAATCCTTCCAAAGTCAATAATCTTTTATTTTTGAGTTCCATCCATTTCTTGATCTAAATTAGTGCTGATGCTTTATAATATGTCTCCCAGTCCGGTAGTGCCAGTCCTTCTCTTTCTCTTGTATCTTGTAGGTGTTTTGTTTTAATTCTTGCTTTCTTCCCTTGCCATATGTAGTTTGCTATTAATTTATTAAAATCCTTAAAGAAGTTCTTCCCCGGTTTTATTGGAATCACTTGGAATAAGTATAAAATTCTGGGTAGAACATTCATTTTAATTGAGGTGACTTTTCCCAAAAGAGATAGTTGTAGTGGATCTGTTTCTGATGGGCATTAGGAATAAGCAGTAGATATCAAGCCTGATATGCATCATGCTGAATCCCATCCTCCGTCCAAAATCTAATTTTGGCAGTTTTACAGAACATATGAATGTGGATTTCACTGGAGGAAAAGAAAAATAATGTTATGACAAAAAAACCCAACAACATCTGGTTGTGTTTGTGCACTAAGATGATCTTGTTACTGCTGTCCCTAATTTTTTTGGTTGGTTTTTTTTTTTTTTAATAAAGCCTCTTTCAAGTCCATCTCAACTTCCGGTGACTTCATGGACACGTTTATATAGATTTTGAAAGAATTAAGGACAGGATTTGCTTTTGTCGTCTTCTGGGAAGTTTTCTTAGTTAAACAAATTGTCCTGGAAACTTCTGGTTGTCTCCATTCAAATCCTGCTCAAGATGTTCAAGCTACAAAGATTCTATTGTGCTAAACAAAAACATTAATTTTTACGTGATAATTGAAGTAGAATGATGAGCGGGTGAAGGTACGTTAACTGCGATTTTAATTTTACCATATTGTATCTCGTTCACATCCACCTCTTGGAATAAAGAAGTGGTCACGTGTTGTGATATAAAGGCTATTCATGCTTTATATTTGACTTTGAACCAGTGGTGTGATTCTTGTCAAATGAGCTAATAATATAGCTTTTTTAAAAGTGCTCTTAATGCTCTACACATATTTCAAGATTAGCTTTTAGGGCTTTTATCAGTGTGTAAGAAATTATGAGCTGGGATAGCCATAACAACAAGACAGCCAATAGGAACTGTTTGGTGAGTAAGAAACAGGATCTGTTGTGAGTCAGGGCAGATGGCTTGGAGCTTGGGCGTGGTTTAGCTTGACTTTCACAGCCCTAGTTCTGTGAAATCTCATTCACAAGTTTCTGGGCTTTTTTTCTTCTAGCAGCCAGCACTCTTTGCTGCCCATTGGGAGACTAAGATAGATACATTTCTGCCTTATAAGGCTTCATCAGTTAGCCACACCCTCATCTCATGTATCCTCCCTGTAAAGGTACAATATTTGTTTTTTCTTCTTTTTCGTAGGTTTTATGTGTATTTCTCATTAGCCAGGTTCTACCTACGTAAGCCAAGATTTTATGCATGAGAAATGAGAAATACACATAAAATGAGAAATACACATAAAATCTACGAAAAAGAAGGAAAAACTTTTTATCCAAAACGCTTTAACCTTCTTACAAGTCCACCAAATATGAAAATATGTGGCATCCTGACAATCACATCTCTAGCATTTTGGTTGTACATTCGGATACATACAAGATAATTTTTTTGGATCTAGATGCCATCTATAAAACATTTTATAAAAATTCTCCCTTAAATTTGGCGCTTGTGTAAATTTTACATTTCTTACCCATATCTTTTCCCATGTTTCCATCATTATTGGTTGTTCAAAATTCTGTGCCCATTTTATCATACAATCTTTAACTAGCTCAGTTTCCGAGTCTATCTCTATCAATATATTATATAATCTTTTTATGTGCATTGAACTTTGGCCCCTGATTTGTTTTATTAAATTTTATTGGATTTTACAAAATATTTTTAAAAAGAGGCTAAAATTTACACCACAGCTGTTCCTGCTGGGAATAATCACGGATTGTACGGTTATAGAGACTAATTTGATTCTGAACTTGATAACAGCAGCAAGATTGTTGGTGGCACAATACTGGAAGAAGCAAGATTTACCTACAATCCAAGAATGGACAATGAAAGTAATAAACCTATCTATCTTAGTCTCCCAATGGGCAGCAAAGAGTGCTGGCTGCTAGAAGAAAAAAAGACCAGAAACTTGTGAATGAGATTTCACAGAACTAGGGCTGCATAAAATCTTGGCTTACGTAGGTAGAACCTGGCTAATGAGAAATACACATAAAACCTACGAAAAAAGAAGGAAAAACCAATATATATATATGCAATTTCTTTCTAGCCAGGTTCTACCTACGTAAGCTAAGATGTTCCTCAGCCCTAACATCTTAGCTTACGTAGGTAGAACCTGGCTAGAAAGAAATTGCACATAAAGCCTACGAAAAAGGAAAAAGAAATACACACACACACACACACACACACACACACATATATGGATTATTATTGCTTCTGTGATTATATTGATTCTGTGCTTGTGTGAGTTCTGGTTCTGGCTTCTGCTGCATGGGTATTGTATACATCAGGGGTAGGTTCTACTTACCCTTACTACCAGTTTGCAATGGGATCGCATGCACGAGCAAATCTCATGCACATGCCTTGCTTCTGTGCACATGCCTTGCTTCTGCACATGCGCAGAAGCTTCTGCACATGCGCAGATCGACGATGAGGACATCTGGGGTGGTGGGCAGGGCCTCCTGCCAGTTTTACTACCAGTTCTTGCAAATCGGTCCGAACCGGGGGCAACCCACCACTGGTATACATGCATCATGCTTCATATTAATGATGGGCTGTCTGCTAAAATAAAGCCAGGTCATGGCACACACTTGAAATTTTATTTTTTTTTAAAAAAAGCCTCTTTCAAGTCCATCTCAACTACCGGTGACTTCATGGACACGTTTATATAGATTTTGAAAGAATTAAGGACAGGATTTGCTTTTGTCTTCTTCTGGAAAGTTTTCTTAGTTCAGACAAATTATCCTGAAAACTTCTGGTTGTCTCCATTCAAATCCTCTTTCAAGATGGATGCATTATTCAGTAATAATATGTTCAAGTTGTATCTGCCTCCTATTACTTATTGCTTTACATCCTGCAGTGATTCAATGGGAAGTGGAGGAATTCTCCAGTAGAGGAAGCAAACTCAATTACTGCTGACATCTGGAACCACTGGATAAGGGTACAACCTGTGGTTCCATGAATAACATTCCAGATTGTTCGGTTTCACGCTATTAAGATATTATGGCCTCCAGGATCTGTAGAAAACTCAATTAAGGAGGAATCCTTTTATGAATCCTGTAAGCTGGGAAAATTGCAACGGACTTTTACAGAGATTGTCATTGATACCAGATATGTAGAAATGCATCCTTCCAATCTTCTGCAAAACCTGTCTCAGGTCTTAAGTCTGAGTGGTCATGTTTTCCTTTGTATATTAAAAATTCTCCTATTTGTTACAAGTCAGAGAAATTACAAAATAACAGAGTTAGAAGGGACCTTGGAGTCTTCTAATTTAACCCCCTGCACGAGCGGGAGACCCTGTACCATTCCAGGCAAGTCAACACAAAGTCACACAGAGACTTTTTTTAGAGTTTCAAAATTGGATCGCCTCAAGATTAAATCTTATTCTAATAGGAATATTAAATGTTAAATTTGGAGCTATCCGCTATCCTTATTCCTTATTATTCTAACCCTGGCTATGGTTGTTTTGTGGTTTTGTATTCCTGTAAAATGGTCAATTCTGTAGAATTGCAAGGCGGTTGGGGGGGGGGGAGTGTTCATAAAATAAATAAAGAAGTCAGTGACTTAACAAACATTCCAGTCAAGCCAACATTTATAACTAAAATAAAATGTAATGCTGCTTCTTTAAAAGAACAGTGTATATGCATAATTAATATGATACAAGGGTGGGTTCTAAATTTTTTTTGCTACCGGTTCTGTGGGTGTGGCTTATTTTGTGGGCGTGGCTTGATGGTCATGTGACAATTCTTTAGGATTTAACAGAAGTACTGGTCTACCAGGCTTTTAACTGCTTGCAGAGCTGTACCGGTCTACCCATTTATTTTTGCAGGCACTGGTCTACTCGTGTATTTTTGCAGGCACTGGTCTACCCATTTATTTTTGCAGGCACCAGTCTACCTCCAAACTGCCTTTTACCACTGATCAGTTGTAGGGCAGCTCTTTGAAGCCCTGCGGCAAGAATTTAAACAGTGTTTCCTTATAGCCCATCAGCTGGGACTCAGGAGGCAGCAATAGATTGGGGGTGGAGCCAAATAAAAGGTAAGAATAATGCGGGGGGGGGGCAGGGGGGCAGGAGGCAGAACCGGTTCAGTGACATCATATCATCACCGCTACTGGCTTGGTGGAACTGGGCAGAACCGGGAGGAACCCATCACTGATATGATAGCAATCTTCCAGTACTTGAGGAGCTGTCACAGAGAAGAAGCAGAGATGGTGTTCTGATCTAAGCTTCCTGATATAGTAAAAAGCACACAATTTATTTTAATGGCTGTGAATTCCTTTCATTCGCAGCATGTGCTGAATCACCCAGAGATTCAGCACATGTATTATAAATAGTCCAACAGAAGTCTGCCACAGTCCTTCGGATAAAGCTGGTAAACACCCACCTTCATCTTCTTTGACATGCTGCCAAAGACCTAATTGGCAATGATCTTGGCAAAGCCACATGGAAACACAGAGTCAAAAACCGAGCTTCAAAGTACAAACCGACACCATCCACAACGTTGCTTCCTGCAAAGGCCCATCTGCCTTTGCTCTTCCTTTATGTCTTATTGTTGTGGCCCATCAGCGGCCTGTGCAGATTGTAGCTGATTCTGACAACGAGGAGGCTGGTGTGGTGCTGCATCAGCAGCCTGTGCAGCTGGTGCTCAAGTCAGACAGTGAGGAGGCTGTAGAAGATGTGGTGCCAGAGGCAGGGATTCAGCCAGGGCCTTCAGAACCTCCAGAGGCTCCTTTAAGTGAAGAGGACGAAGAGGAGGAGCCTCTTCTCAATGCACGGGCACGCAGAGCTGCCAAAAGGCAGGAGTGGCTCCTCAGGGGGAGGTCTCCTCGAGAGTAAGACTTGGGGCTAATTGGCCACTCCCTTAGCCTATTTAAGAAGGAACGCCGCTTGCAACAAGCTGTAGAGAACAACTTTAGTTCACTCTCCTTCGTGTCTGCAAAATTGCTTCTGGGCTTTCTGCCAACTCTAGTAAGACTGTGATTACCTTATCTTAGAATTCTGGTAGGCTGTTAAGACAGTTCATTAACAGCCTTTGAATGATAAAGACTAAGTTATTTGAGTAAAATAAGCTTTGTATAGAGTTTGTGTGTTCTGTGTTCTTTGGGGTCCATAGCTGGGGCAGAACACTTATGGGAGGGGCCAATCATCTCCAAGCCTTACTCCTGAGTTGTCCCTTTTGTTTTAACTGTTCATGCCTTCTGGCAGCTCTGCGGATGTGCGCACTAGGAACAGGCTCCCCCTGTTCTTCTGCCTCTTTGATGTCCGACTCTGGAGGCTCCGGAGTCTGCACATCATTCCCAGATAGCCCTGGCCCCATCTCTGCCTCCGATGCAGAGCCCTCATCTGAGCCTTCCCCAGACTCCAGTCCTGGCCAATGTTCCTCCCCAGACTCCTCACTGTCCGACTCTGCTGCCAGCTCTGTAGGATGCTGGCGGACCAAAACAGGTGGGTTTCACATAATTTTAGTACCGGTTCATGCTTTGCTCCCGTGCATGGCTTGCACGCATGCACGTAGCTTAGAATACATTGGTAAATAGGATGGCATAGCACCAGGGCAGGTGACCGGGGGCAGGTGACCGGGGGCAGGCCCACCTGCAGGTCACCACTACCGGTTTGCCTGAATCAGTTTGAACCAGCTGAATACCACCACTGAGAAGAAGGGGTCTACTTATTCTCTAAGCAGGAGTATCAAACTGGTGGCCCACGGGCCGGATGCTTCATGCGCAGGCCACGCCCACCCCAGCTCCATGAAGGGAAAAATATCACAATACATCATGCAATGGAAACGTGAGTTTGACACCTGTTCTCCAAAGCATCTGAGGGCAGGACAAGAAGTAGCAGATGGAAGAGCATTCAAGAGAGATCCAACCTAAATCTCCCACCCATTGCTCCTTGTCCTGCCTTCTGGTGCTTTGGAGAATAGGTTGACCCCTCTTCTCTGTGACAGCCTCTCAAAAATTGGAAGAGGGCTGCCATTCCACTCTTCATGTTTCTCTTCGTTAGACAAGACATACCCAATTCCTACAACTGCTCATCTTATGTTTTAACCTCCAGCCATAACATTCTTTGAGAGGGGAAGAGGGAGGGAGAAGGGGAAGGAATATTAATTCCCACCAGCTCTTGATCAAGAGTAAAATCACTTTTTATCCTAATACTCACCGTGCAGTTTAGCCTCCAGTCCCCTTATCATCTTTGTTGCTTTTCTCTGCACTCTTTCTAGATCTCAACCTCTCTCTCTTTCTCTCTCTCCCTCTCTCCCTCTCTTCCTCTCTCTCTCTCTCTTTCTCTCTCTCTCTTTCTTTCTCTTTCTCGTTCTCTCTCGCTCTCGCTCTCTCTTTCTTTTTCACTCTCTCACTCTCTCTTTCTGTCTCTTTTGGTATCAAATGAGGAACAGAAAGATGAACCTGCCCAGAAAAAAATGCAGCGGACATCACAAGGACAAACAAGAGCAAAGTGATTCTGGGGAAATAGGAACGTGCGAGCTTAAGAGTAATTTTGGCAGGCAGAAATCTTCTGTAGACCACAATGGATTGGCTATGGGTTTTGGAACTGCAGTCGGGCTATGATCACAGATGTTCAAACATATTGGAGGCCATAAAAGTATCAACAGTGCAGAGCATGTGGCTTGGGAAGGCCTCCCATTCTGCCTACTATATTTTTGCTTGATTGCTCTTGCTTCACACGGAATCAAGTTTGTTCTTAAATGGAAAGTGCTGGATGTCAAAAGGCAGTGTTGCTGGTTTTTTTCCCTTTCTTTTGTAATTCAGTTCGCTTCCTTTGGCCCTGTTCAGAGGCAGAGCTCTGATCCTAATCAACTCATATTTTGGAGGGAGATGTTCAACGTTCAGTGTTCCAAACTTTTTGGGATGCTCTCTCCTTGATACGATGGGAAAAAGGAACCGTAGGTAAAGCCACTCTGAAGGTAGAGAGAAAAAAGTTGCACAGTTGCAAGTACTCAGCATGGCTAGTCTAGTGAGGAGAAGGACCAGGGGAGACATGATAGCAGTTTTCCAATATTTGAGGGACTGCCACAGAGAGGAAGGGTTCAAACTATTTTCCAAAGCACCTGACGGCCAGACAAGGAATCATGGATGGAAATTGATCAAGGAGAGATTCAACCTAGAAATAAGGAGAAATTTTCTGACAATGAGTTCAACCAATGGAACAGAAGTTGCCTTCTGAAGTTGTGGGAGCTTCATCACTGGAGGTTTTCAAGAAGAGACTGGATTGCCATCTGTCAGAAATGGTGTAGGATCTCCTGCTTGGGTGGGGGGTTGGACTAGATGACCTACAAGGTCCCTACCAACTCTGTTAATCTGTTAAAGTCCTAGAAAGTTGATTCAGGCACCAGAATGGAGGTTGGCCAATTAGACACATACTGTATATAATGTCCCTGACACTCTTTATTGTACTCTCTAAATGTATAAGTTTATTTCTCCTGTGAGATTTGTTTGCTGCCACACCTGAACTCTTTTCAGTTGTTGTTGTTGTAGGGAAGACTTACAACAATTTGTCTGTTTAGTTGACACTAAGACACTAAGTCAACTAAGTGTTCTGTGTCAATTAGTGTCAACGGTTTAGTGACCCTTCAAAGGTACAATGGCACTGAAAAAGCGGCTTAGGACTATTTTCACACTGACGACAATTGCAGAATCCCCATTGTTAAGGAATTCGCAGAGTAACCCTTGACTAGCAAGGGTGTGCACATGAAAGCAATTGAGAGTAGTTACGAATAAACACAGTCAACACACAGATACACTGAGTTGTGTTTACTTTCAGGAAATAGTAAGGCACAGTCCAATAAACGGTCCAGGTCATACACATATAAAGCAGGAGATAGCAAAACGACAGTCTAGGGATAATCCAATAACAAAGTCTTCTTACCAGTCTTTGTTGTCATTCACAATAAACAGTTCTTCTGGATTTGCAAACAGTAACATACAGAGATATCAGAGAGCAAGAACAGCAAAGAGAAACAAACCATGTTTCTAGCTCCCTCTTAAGGACATTGGCTACAGAGCTAACCAATCAGGATACAGTATGATGCAATACAGCACTCTTAAAGCAATATTTAGGGTTTATATATTGCCAACCCAACAAGCTGGTAATAATCATTTCCTAACATTCATAATCCCCTAATCAAAATTCAGATACTTGGCAACTGACTCATAGTTATGACGGTTCCTGTGTCCCGGGGTCATATCATCATGACCTTTTGCGACCTTCTGACAAGCAAAGTCAATGGGGAAGCCAGATTCACTTAACAACCATGTTACAAACTTAATTACTGCAGTGATTGGGTTAGGAACAGTTGGCAGTCAGGTCGTGAAATGGAAAAAAATACTCACTTAACAACTGTCTCACTTAGCATCAGAAATTTTGGGCTCAGTTGTGGTTGTAAGTCAAGGACTACCTGAAGTATGATACTGGCTCCTGTTGGAAGAAATGTCCTTCTGGGTTCAGTTCCAAGTGGGGAGAAAGACACTGGAAACATGGTGGGTTGTTTGGAAAGATGGTTTTTTTAATGGTGGACAGGATCACATGCCTTGAAGATCTTGGGTGAAGAGAAAAAAGGGGAGAGATGTTGAGAGTGCCTGGGTTTTATGCCCTCTCTGGGCTTTTGAATTTGAGCTTGTGTTCTGATTGGTTGTCAGACTCCCATGGGGGCATTGCAGGGGTAACTTGTAGGTTGTCTGTATTCCGGGCTTGGTTGAGCCTTGCTGGGTGATGATGTAATGAAGGGGCTTTGGGCAATTCCTATTATGGCTCTGCCTGAAGGAGGTAGATCTTTGTTATGGCCCAGGCCTTAATGGCCCATTGACAAAGGTGGGGGAGGGGGTTTGAGTTTCTGCCTCCCTGTTAGGGGAAATGTTCTGCCCCTTTAATATTTCCTATAATATCTCATTTTCCTAGGAGAGGGGTGGGTGCTAACTTCCTACACTCCCATCCCCTAGGCACCATCACTCTCAGTGATGCCTTGTTCACACCCTATCAGTAAAAATACAATGGAAGGTTCTTTCTTCTGTTGTGCTTCCAACCTGAAGTTGGTTACTTCATTCCGGCCAAGGACAAGATCAGATGAATAACCTTTATGGACCTGTGGGTATTTTAGCACTAATTGCATTTCCAATATTTTTAAGGAAGTTTGTTTCACAATGTAGAGCAACTCTCCAAAAACCATCAGAATAAAAAAAACCTTCTTTTTTTAAACAGTTAGTGGTGCCTATTTTTCTACTTGCATTGTTTACATGCTTTCGAACTGCTAGGTTGGCAGAAGCTGGGACAAGTCACGGGAGCTCACCCCGTTACGCGGCACTAGGGATTTGAACCGCTGAATTGCCGACCTTTCGATCGACAAGCTCAGCATCTTAGCCACTGAGCCAGCGTGTCCCTATTAACAATTATTCATCATCTTTTTTACATTATTAACAGTTACTTCTTACCTATTAACAGTTACTCATCATCATTTAAAACCTCCTAGAGATACCCAGAAATTCCATATTCTAAAATACTGTATATGAGAATTACATTTGGCCGCGTTTGAGATGTTTTGCTGGAAAGTGTAATTCATTCTATTTTAGAGGTGCAATCAAAACAAATTCACGTCAAAAATTGCCCCTCCTTTTCTTACCGGCATGATCTAATTGCTGAAAACAGAAGTTACAATTTAAAAGAAGGCAAAGTATGATTTTTATTTTCAGATAGAGGTTAATATTGCATTTTGACCTCTTTCTTCTTCCAGTCCATTTGACATGACAACTTTTGAGTAAACAGCTACAAAGGTTCTATTGTGCTAAACAAAAACGTTAATTTTTACGTGATAATTGAAGCAGAATGATGAGTGGGTGAAGGTACGTTAACTGCGATTTTAATTTTACCATATTGTATCCCGTTCACATCCACCTCTTGGAATAAAGAAGTGGTCACGTGTTGTGATATAAAGGCTATTCAAGCTTTATATTTGACATTGAACCAATGGTGTGATTCTTGTCAAATGAGCTAATAATATAGCCTTTAAAAAAGTGCTCTTAATGCTCTACACATATTTCAAGATTAGCTTTTAGGGCTTTTGTCAGTGGGTTAGAAATTATGAGCTGGGATAGCCATAACAACAAGTCATGCAATGGGAACTGTTTGGTGAGTAAGAAACAGGATCTGTTGTGAGCCAGAGGAGACAGCTCGGAGCCTGGGGCATAGCTTAGCTTGACTGAACTATATATATATATATATATATATATATATATATGTATGTATGTATGTATGTATGTATACGTATACGTATACATGAATACATACATATGTATGCATACATATATATATATATATGTATGTATGTATGTATATGTATACATACATATATATATATACATATATATGTATATGTTTTCTGAGGT
>WNWU01000025.1:11358953-11375005 GCA_012654045.1 Ptyas mucosa
GGTCTTTGGTTATTCGGGTTTTCTCCCACGTAAAATTGGAGGTGTCTAGGCAACGTTTTGACGAAGTCTCATTCCTCATCTTCAGGCTGATGTTCTCGGCTTCGTGCTTCCAGGAGCAAGCACGAAGCCGAGAACACCAGCCTGAAGATGAGGAATGAGACTTCGTCGAAACGTTGCCAAGACACCTCCAATTTTACGTGGGAGAAAACCCGAATAACCAAAGACCTATATATGTATATGTATGTATATCTATATATGTATCTATCTATCTATCTATCTATATCTATATCTATATCTATATCTATATCTATATCTATATCTATATCTATATCTATATCTATATCTATATCTATATCTATATCTGGATTATTATTGCTTCTGTGATTATATTGATTCTGTGCTTGTGTGAGTTCTGGTTCTGGCTTCTGCTGCATGGGTATTGTATACATGCATCATGCTTTATATTACTGATGGGCTGTCTGCTAAAATAAAGCCAGGTCATGGCACATGCTTGAAAGTAAATCAAGAAGACTATAATTGTGGAGGGTGTCTAGCAAGAACAAATAATGCTTATCTACAGGAAATATGCATGTGTAAATCTTGTAACAATTCTGGGTAGTTAGAAAGCTGATAAAAGTAACAAGAGTTAGACAACTTTCAGGCCTCAGCTAAAAATTAGGAATACAGATGGCCTGCAACCAATAAAATGTGTATTTGATAACTCTTGGGGCATTCATTAGCCAAGGCTTAGGAAGAGGGACAGCTAGAGACCAATAGAACAAATTGTAGAATTATTATTAAAGTTTTTATTAGATGATATTTCTTATTATCTCACCGTGTCCCGCCTTCTCTTTTAGTGAAAATGTATAAAGCTTACTTAATCCTTTGTTCTTGGTTCTTGGCATTTTGGCCAGGAATCCTTTTCCTTGGAGTACTCCAATAAAAAGCAATCAGAAAACCTGCACCTCGTGTCTGGCATCCATCATTGGCTTCAGCACCAGGCTCAGACTTGAATTGGGGACAACATTACTGTATATAAAAAAGTTTGTTTTATAAATGAATCCTGCTGAATTCTTTACTTGTGTGCTGGTTGGATTGCTGCAAACTCTTAACAGCTTTGCCAATAAACTTGGAATCCACTAGCACAATGGTCCCCAAACTTTGTGGGCTTGGGGCCTCCACTGGGAGGGAGGGGAGGGGAACCGGGCCACTTGAGCAGTGAGCCAGATCATGCGCGCAGCTCAACTCAGTGGAGCTGCACACACATGCATGTGCATGCCAGCCTGCCGCTTGCGCGAATGGAGCTGCATATGCACACCATCCCACTTCTCACATAACTTAGTTCTGAATAGGCCACGCCCAGTTCGTATACCCCTGAACAACACCTCCTCATTTTGAGTTAGGTAGGAGTCCTCTGCAGATTTTGCTCTGCAGCGCTTATCTTCATTTCAAGACCATTGAGCCAACATTTTCTGAGGACATTTCCATGGTCACATGGCCAGCATGATGTCACGGAATGCTGTTTCTTCCCCACCAAAATGCTACCTATTTATCTACTCACATTTGCATGCTTTCGAACTGCTAGGTTTACAGGAGCTGGGGTGAGGATGGGAGCATGGCACTTGGGTCTCAAACCTGGGCTTTCCAGCTAATAAAGCCACCATGGCACTCCTCATTTTGAGTAGCCTATCCAAAATGAGTGACTGAAGGTCTGAAGTCTCCAAATTTACAAACTGAGGCAAGACAATTGACTTCCAGTACAACTGGAGATGGTTTAGGCTCAAGTTGATCAATAAGCCTTAACTTCTTGGTTCCTGAAAACCAAACGCTGTAGCCACGGGATAAAGTCAGTCATGGTACAGAGCTTGGGTTTTCATTTTCAATACAAGATATTCTATTGTGCTTTACATCCCTATTATTTTATTTATTTATTTATTTACCAAACTTGTATGCTGTCCATCTCACCAAAGGTGACTCAAGGTAGCTTACAGACATTGAATAAAGTGCAGAGTCAATCAGGAATTTTTTGCTTGGTCTTGCCTTGCCTTGCCTCCTTTCCTCTTCCCTCCCCTAACTTCCCTTCTTCTCCCCTCCCTTCCCCTCCTTTTCCCTTGCCCTTCCTTCCTTCCTTCCTTCCTCTTTCTTGCCTAACTCCTCCTTCCCTTTCTCACTCCCTCACTCTCTTCCATCCATCCTTCCTCCCTTCCCTTCCCCTCCCCCTCCTCTTTCCTCCCTTCCTCTTTTCTTTTTCCTTCTCTTCTCTTCTCTTTTCCTTCCTTCCTTCCTCCTTCCATTCCTCCCTTCCTTCCATCCTTTCTCCCCTTCCTTCCTCTCTCTTCCTCTCTCCTCTTCCCTTCCCTTCCCTTCCCTTCCCTTTTATTCCAAAGCTGATATCTTCCCAAATTCTAGTCCTTCACCCCACTCATTCTTCTTTGAGCTTACTTGGAGTACCATTATCCAAAATTTTTCTTAAAAGATCAACAATAAAGCTAAATTTATTTTTATGATTTATCTCATGAAATTTATAGGCTGTCCATTCAAACAGCACCAGACAACTTACCTATTTTTTAAAAGTAAAGCAAAACATTACACTAGTACTTCAAAACATTACACTAAAGCTTACCCATCTGGTCATGAGGTCCTTATAGATTTACAGGGAAAGAGGGGCCATATGTCAGTTTTCTCTGCTTTTTTTCCCAGTCAGGTGGACTCTAAAATCCAATGAATTCTCCTCACAACTGTCTTAAGCGTCTTGGCTTCGAAGCCAAGAATACTTTTCTCTGGGTCTGCAAAACAAACCAAAAAATAATAATAAATGACCATGCAATCTTCAACTTGTAAGATTAAGCCGCTCAATATTTTTGGAGGTCTATGTAGCGCTGAATGAGATAATCCACTAACTTGATCATGTGAAATATATTTTTCAAATTAAGCAAACAGTTGAATTGCCCCATGATATTTTCATTATGTTCCATTATGTTTCCTAGACCAAGGGTTATATTATATTGTATTCCAAATTACCAGAAGGCAGGATAGTGAGAACAATTAATCAGTGGAACAACTTGCCTCCAGAAGTTGTGAATGCTCCAACACCGGGAGGTTTTAAGAAGATGTTGGATAACCATTTGTCTGAAGTGGTGTAGGGTTTCCTGCCTGGGCAGGGGGTTGGACTAGAAGACCTCCAAGGTCCCTTCCAACGCTGTTATTCTATGCTATGCTATGCTTTGCTATACTATGCTATGCTATGCTACGCTACGCTACGCTACGCTATGCTATGCTATTCTCTACATTTCTCAAATTAAGCAAACAGTTGAATTGCTCCATCATATTTTCAATATGTTCCATTATGTTTCCTTGACCAAGGGTTATATTATATTGTATTCCAAAGTACTAAAAGGCAGGATAAGAAGCAATGGAGAAATTTCCTGAGAGTGAGAACAATTGACCGATAAAACGGCTTGCCTTGAGAAATTGTGGGTGCTCCATCAGTTATATGAGGCTATATATGTTGAGGTCAGCAAAATTATTTCATGGACAAAACTGAAAGGATACTTTGATTCCCATAAAGGATGCAAAAGTTGATGGAATTAGCAGAGATGGCTAAATTTGCTGCTTTGATTAAAGGGGGAAAAAAACCCCAATTACTTTTGTTTCTACTTGGAAATGGCTTCTGGACTTTGTGCTTAAGGTGGAACAAAAATGAAACTTTGATTTTGGGTTTTACCGATTAGATAGATTTGTTGATGTAGAAATGGCTAGTTTATACTACTATGTAAAAGTAAAAAGTTGAGGTTGGATAAAGGTAAAGGTTTCCCTCGCACATACAGTATATGCTAGTCGTTCCCAACTCTAGAGGGCAGTGCTCATCTCCATTTCAAAGCCGAAGTGTTAGCGCTGTCTGAAGATGTCTCCGTGGTCATGTGGCCAGCATGACTCAATGCCAAAGGCACACGGAACACTGTTCCCTTCCCACCAAAGGCGGTCCCTATTTTTCTACTTGCATTTTTTTTTACGTGCTTTCGAACTGCTAGGTTGGCAGAAGCTGGGACAAGTAACGGGAGCTCACCCCCTTACACGGCACTAGGGATTCGAAACTCTGAACTGCTGACCTTTCTATCGACAAGCTCAGTGTCTTAGCCACTGAGCCACCATTGGATGCTATTATGTTATTCTACTGCACCCAAGGGAGTCGGAAGTCAACGCCTTTTCTTTCTTATTTCCCCTTTTTCCTACACTTTTCCCTTCCCCATCTTCCCTACTATTTTCTTTTGTATGTTTGTATTTTATATTAGAAATAAAAGTAGTGGCCGGACATCTCCTTTTTTCAATGTTGTTGTAAGCTCGAACAGTTGCTAAATGAATGATTGTAAGTCAAGGGCTATCTGCATCTTTTTTGTTTTTAATCACAATGGAAAGGACTCCGGAATATGCATCATTTTCTCAAGATAGAGAAAGAAAAACTCTATGGGAAGGATTTGGGGATATCAACATGAACAGAAATCAATAAGCACCTTCATTCCCCAAGGCAGCTGATCAAAATTTCAGCTCCTGATCGGTAATTAAGAAGAAGTTACCCGACACTCAGCCTTAAAGTTTTATTGTACTCTGTAAATGTCTACGTTTATTTCAACTGTGAGATTTGTTTGTTGTCACACCTCATTATGGCTCAGGGTCTCGACTTAGTACTATGTCAAGGCTGCTTAAATTTGGAGTCAGAAATTCTTCATCGATTCTACTATACTGAGTGTTAGCAACCCGTGGCTCTGGAGCTGCATGCGGCTCTTTGGGTCCTCTGCTGTGGCTCCCTGTGCCATCAATGGCTGCCCTGCCTCTCCCCCTCCCTTCCCAGTCACTCCTTGCCTGGCCTTGGAAATCCGAGAGATACAGAGGGGGAGAGAGGGGGGGAAGAGAGAGACATAGATAGAGAGAGAGATACAGAGAGAGGGGGGAGACAGAGGGGGAGATAGAGAGGAAGAGGTGGAGAGAGAGAGATAGAGAGGGGGGAGAGAGAGAGACAGAGAGAGATACAGAGAGAGGGGGGAGAGGGGGAGAGGGGGAAGAGAGAGACATAGATACACAGAGAGAGAGATACAGAGAGAGGGGGGAGAGAGGGGGGGAGAAAGAGAGAAAAAGATTTTGTGGTTCCTAATGTTTTTAAACAACTGGTTCTCTGCCCTAATGACTGGCTGGGTAGGCATAACTGGGTGGGAGTGAGTGACATGGAGTTGACCACACCCACCCAGGTTTTGTGGCTCCCGGAGGTTTTTTTTTCTGTGGGAAACAGGTCCAAATGGCTCTTTGTTGTGTTTAAGGTTGCTGACCCCTATACTATATCCATTCAGGTTCTGTAGAAATCCTCTGCACAAGTATTAGAATGAGAAAGATTTGATTACTTCGCTTTTAAATTCAGGGTTTTTTTTCAGCTTCCAGTCCCTGAATTATATATCCCCAGGGTTTTATTTGACATGGTTGGAAGAAGAAGGAATGCTTTAATAATTTGGGTGTAGAAAAAGGTTTAATGAAATCAAATGTTTCAACCTGTTAATTTCCAATTTAGTCAAATTTAGGATGACCATAGTTTATAGTCTTGGAAAAGCAGCAAGACAGGCAGCTAAGAGGCGGTGCAGTGGTTAGAATGCAGTACTGCAGGCTACTTCTGCTGACTGCCAGCTGCCTGCAATTTGACAGATCGAATCTCACCAGGGTCGAGGTTGACTCAGCCTTCCATCCTTCCAAGGTGAGTAAAATGAGGACCCAGATGGTTGGGGGGCAAGAGGCTGACTCTGTAAACTGCTTAGAGAGGGCTGTAAAAGCACTGTGAAGTGGTATATAAGTCTAAGTGCTTATAAACCCCACATTTTTGTTGCTTAGCAAAGTTTTGCCTCATTTTACAACCTTTCTTTCCACAATTGTTGAGTGATTCACTTAACTTAGTAACACAGTTGTTAAGTAAATCTGGCTTCCCCATTGACTTTGCTTGTCGGAAGATCACAAAAGATCGTGTGACCCCAGGACTCTGCAATCGTCATAAATATGAATCAGTTGCCAAGCATCTGAATTTTGATGATGTGACCGTGGGGATGCTGCAATGGTCATACGTGTGAAAAACACTCATAAGTCACTTTTTTCAGAGCCCTCGTAACTTCAAACATCACCAAGCGAATGGTTAAGTTGAGAGCTACTTGTAATCGATAGTCCCCAATGGATGTCTAGATGAAGATGCTTTAGAAACATCTCTTCCAAAGAAATGTTGAGAAGACAGTTGTGTTGTGGCCCATCAGCCGCCAGCAGAGCTCAAATGATGAGGAGGTTGGAGAGGAACTTGGTCCAGTTCTGGAGTCTGGGGAAGGCTCTGATGGATGCTCTGCATCGGATGCAGAGATAGAGCCAGGGCCATCCAACATTTCCCAGCCACCGGAGAGGCAGCTGCCTTTGGAGGCTGAGATGAGTGAGGAGGAAGAACAGATGGGGCCTGTTCCAGACGCACGTATGCACAGAGCAGTTAGGAGAGGAGAACAATGGAGGACAAGGAGTTGACTTGGGAAACAAAGCACACATGGCCCCACACTGGCTGGGGAATAAATAGAAGGAAAGGGGAGTGGTTGTTGTAGGAGACAACCATTCGTATTTCTGAAGAATTTGCTCATTGTTTTTGTGCCACAAAGACTGCTTGACAGAATTTAATTGGCAGCCTTTGGGCTGGGAGCTCACGGCCTTGCAATTATCGCAAGGAACTGATAAGGTTTGTTACTGCTGTTAACTCCTTGAAGGACTCTTGCCTGGACTTTTCGGTGGGTGAATGCAATGAATTCACAAGAGGTAAATAAATAGGGGTTTTTCGTGACAAGGAGTCCGTTTCTCGTTTCTGCTAAGGCTGGGTCAGAACAAGTTCAGGAACATCTCAGTCCCATCAATTATCAAATGAAACCTTGGTGAGAAGCTTTGATGCTGTGGTTCAGCACATAAAGCACAAATAAGGCTGATCTGTTTGTTGTGGTCACTCACACATGGCAGTCTAAGAGAATCGGAGGTCCCAATTCCCCAAGATGTTCCTTTCACAGAGTGTGAGTGGGCATGTCACTTCCTCCATATAATGTATGGAGCTGGTATGCTACCCAGAAGTCATATTCTGGCAATTAATTCATTATTCTGTTCCTCAGACAAAATGTGCGAACGTGTAGGTATGGAGTTGTGCCTCCTAAGAGAAGGATTATCAAGCCAGATAAATCAGTGAGTCAGTCTATTCTGCAGCGTGATTTTTATTCCATCTCCATATGGCCATGATTATGAAAAGGAGGAGGAAAATAGAACAAGTAGGCTCAATTTTCCTCATAACTTGTAAATTCAAGTTTTAAAAATTCAATCTCCAGTTGACAAGCAACATCCATGCTCTTCCCTGGCAATTTTGGAAGTTTCTTATCGAAATTCCAACTTGTCCTTCCCCTGTTCTCTTTCACGAAGCTGATTAGAACATGGTTGGAGGCGGTGGGAGCTGCTGAAAATTGAGGGGAAAGGTCTTTTGTCCACAACGATACTCATCAGTCGGATTGTACACTGGAGATTAGAGTTCTTGGCCATTTCTGTCAAGAGTTCAGGTTTATCCTGAAGATATATTTATTACAGCTGGCATACTGTAGCTCAATTTGTAAAATCATTTTGAGTTGACCAAGGTGAGAGCATTTGGATGTGACTGTAATTTACATGCGACACAGCAATGGGGTGGGCGTGTTTGTTTTAGAAGGGATTTTTATGGGAACGTGGCTCCTGGGGATTTAGGAATAATTTGAACGTCTATTATGGTCTTCTTCATCCTTCAGTGGCTGGTTCACACATTATGCTAAGTCACAGCTGCAGCAGCAAGGCCATAAGGAGTGTTGTGATCCGCCAGCAGCCTGCAGAGCTGGCAGCAGAGTTGGACAGTGAGGAGGCTGGGGAGGAGCATGGGCCAGTCCTGGAGTCTGGGGAAGGCTTGGACGAGGGCTCTACATCGGAGGCAGAGATGTGGCCAGGGCCATCTGGGAGTGATGCGCAGACTCCGGAGCCTCCAGAGTCGGACAGCAGAGAGGCAGAGGAATAGGGGGAGCCTATTCCCAGTATGTGCATGTGCAGAGCTGCCAGAAGGCACGAACAGTTAAAACAAAAGGGATGACTTGGGAGTAAGGCCTGCAGATGATTGTCCCCTCCCATAAGGCTTAAAAGAGGAGCAAAGGCACATGGGACCTTTGTAGGAAAGCAACATTGTTAATTCTGTTCCCAGTCGGCATCTCTGTTTGATTCCGGACTCTGTGTGGCTTTGCCAAGTAGGTCTTTGGCAGAGTATCAAGGGAGATAAAGGTTGGTGACTTTCCTGAAGGACTTCTCCCGAAGGACTTTTTGCAACTTATTGGGATTCAGCTGTGAATGAACGTAATTCACAGCTGTTGCAATAAAAGAGGTTTTTGGGACTACTCATGTTTTAATGACTCAGGAAGCCTAGGTCACAACAAGGAGGTGTGATTCATCCTTTCCTAGTCTACATACCCTAACTCACCCCCTTGCCTTAAAGGTTGAAGGAATTCTCTTCTATGGAATGTCTCTTCTAGTGTCTTAGAACACAGAATAACAGAGTGGGAAGTCTTCTAATCCAACCCCCAGCTCAAGCAGGAGACCCTATACCCGTGATGGCGAACCTATGGCACACGTGCCCAAAGTGGCAAGTGAAGCCATGTTGCCTAGCATGTGCGGTCTTGCCTGTTTGCCTTCCAGGTTTCTGGCGTACATGTGTGTGTGTGACGATCAGCTATCCTTCACGCGGAAGGACCCAGAAGTTCGGTTTTTCCAGAGCATGATCCCTTAGCACATGCAGCAGTGCTGAAAAGTGGCTGGTGCATGCACACCAGCCAGCTGATCAATGGGCGCACATGTGTGCTAGAACCCGGATGTTTGGGTTTTCTGGAGCGCAGCCCCAACGAGTTTCTGCGCAACCTGTTCGGGACTTGGTACCGAAAAGGTTCACCATCACTGCCCTATACCAATCAGACAGATTATTGTCCAATCTCTTTTTGAAGACCTTCAATGATATAAAATCCACAACTTCTGGAGGCAAGTTGTTCAACTAATTAATTGTTCTCATTGTCAGGAAATTTCTCCCTAGTTCTAGGTTGGATCATCTCTCCTTGATAACCTTCCATCCATTACTTTTTGTCCTGCCCTCAGGTGCTTTGGAGAATAGGTTGACCTCCACCCCTTTTCCGTGACAGCCCCTCAAACATTAGAAGAGTGCTATCATAGCTTCTTTCCAACTTCACTGTGTGAGAGTGATGGAGCTCCATCCCCTCTGTTCTTTCTGGGCAAATTAAAGGGAAAAACTGAAATAAATTCTACAGCCACTCTACAACCTCAAAAATACACTTTTCCCAAAAGGTTTCCACAATTTTGGCCACTACTGTAGTAGTCTTTCCTGATTTAATGTTTTATCCTAGATTGACCAACATTTGAAACTTCAATCTTGGGGTTGTTGTTGTTTTTTCTGAGACTCTTGTAGATGATGAACTTTTAGGAATAATCTAGCCATGAACACTTCTTCTAATTTGTTTCTGTTTCTTCCCAGAAAAATGTCCGCAGTTTCTAAATGAACAAAAGCTCTTCCATTAAGCAGGGAAGGGGTTTGGAAAGAATCTGCCCTATTGCTACACCCTAAAATCAATTCCTTTACTCTTGAAGATGCCTGCTGGGGAAGCCTGCTGTCTGCTGGACAAGACTGTTTTTGGGAATGCCCGTTGCAAGAAAACCCTATTCATAGAGTTGTTTTTTTTAATTTGATTTATATGCCACCCTTCTCCGGAGACTCAGGGCAGCTTACAATGCGTTAAGCAATAGCCTTCATACTTTTATATATTCATACAAAGTCAGCTTATTGCCCCCACAATCTGGGTCCTCATTTTACCTACCTTAGAAAGGATGGAAGGCTGAGTCAATCTTGAGCCTGGTGAGATTCGAACTTGCAGTAATTGCAGGCAGCTGAATGTTAATCACACTGCTTTAGTCTACTGCGCCACCAGGCTCTTTTTAGGCACCCACCAGCTTAGGGTGGGTGTCAGCAACCTGCGGCTCCAGAGCCACATGTGGCTCTTTGGGCCCTCTGCTGTGGTTCCTTGTCGGGTGATCCCACCATTGTCTGGCCCCGCTCCTCATTCTCCCCTCCCAGTCATTCCTTGCCTGGCCTGAGAAGGTAAAGATGACAGCGGGGGATGGAGAAGCAGCCAGGGCAGAGACAGAGAGATACAGAGAGTGGAGGGAAGAGAGAAACAGAAAGAGATACAGAGAGAGGGGGGAAGGAGGGAGGGAGGGAGGGAGAAAGAGATGTCAAAAGGGTTTTGTGGTTCCCCGTGTTTTTTAACAACCAGTTCTCTGCCCTAATGACCGGCTGAGTAGGTGTGACTAGAGAGTCATGTGACTGATGGAAGTGAGTGATGTCGAATTGGCCACGCCCACCCAGGTTTTGTGGCTCCCGGTGTTTTCTTTTCTGTGGGAAATGGGTCCAAATGGCTCTTAAGAGTGTTTAAGGTTGCAGACCCCTGGCTTAGGGAACTTAGTTTAATCAGTCGTGTGAGTCAACGATTGTAATTTACAAATAATAGTCTAGACTCCTAGACTCAGGATGTTTTCTGAACTGAGCTAACGGTGTCTAATTCAACAAATGACAAGTAGTAATCCTTGACTGGCGGTAATAATTGAGCCTGGAATTGCATTCGTAAGTTGTGCCGATCATTAGGTGGGGTCATCTGGTGACTGACCTGATTTTATGATATTTTGATTATTAAGCAAATCTGTGATCGTTATGCAAAATGCTGCAGTCCCTAAGCAAAATCATTGTCCTCAATGGGTGTTTGTTGCTGGTAACTGGAAAATAAATGCTGGCTTCCAGCAATAAAAAAATCCTTGTAAATCATGATCATATGGCTGTGAGATGGTGGGAACAGGCATAAATGCAGTGGTGAAATCCTCCCCAGTTTGCCAATGGTTTGCTGCCCGTGCATGCGCGGTGTGTGCCAAATGCATGCTTTGTGCACGCATGTACATTATGAACCAAATGCGTGCTGCACGTGGAAAAAGGAGGCTTGGGAAGGTAAGTAGAACAGGAAGGGGGGAAACAGCTGTGCCGCGTAATTTAGATTCACTAGAAAGCTAGAAATTTCCTGCTTTCTAGCAATTTTTAAATCATGCGGCACAGCTGATCATTGCAAATACGGGTTCCAGCTTTTTTTACTACCGGTTCTCCCAAACTGGTGCGAACCGGTAGGATTTCACCATTGCATAAACGCAGGCTGGATGTCAAGCAACAAAAATGCGATCACATGAGCCAGAGGGCTGCCATCAGAACTTTGAATCGGTATTGTAAATACTTTTTTGGGGATCTTTTGTAATTTCAAATGGTTGATAAGTGAACCACTTGTAGGTTGAGGAGTACCTGTATGGGTAAATAAACTAGGAATCCGTATAGTGTGCCTGAATTAGAGCCAAGTATAATTCACCCAACGCAATATTTTATAGAGGGGACTAGAGATTTACACACTAATTGTACAATTGTGTTAGCTCCAACAGTTTTATTGAGGTTTACTTCCCAACAGAGACCAAATAAGACACTCAGCTCTTTCTTACATGCTTGGTCTTTGTTTATTGAATGACAAACATTGAAAAGGGAAGGCTGAGCTGGATTGGGAGAAAAGGACTTGTCTTTATGACTAGTCATAACCTGACTAGGTGGCTCAAGGGGCTAAGACACTGAGCTTGTTGATCACAAAGGTCGGCAGTTTGGCAGTTCGAATCCCTAGTACAGGTCTCCTGCGTGAGCAGGGGGTTGGACTAGATGACCTCCAAGGTCCCATCCAACTCTGTTACTGTTACTTTACTTTAGTCCAGACTGATGCTCTTACTCTTATTTAATCAACTAAAAGGTACACACACCTAGACACAGCTACAAATTAAATGTTTTATAACTGTCTAGAGTGCATAAAAATACTATTGAAAGCAATTTCATAACTTATTTCAGGAAGCGGAAATATTAGAAATTCAATAGTTTCACTTAAGTCCTGTCAAATGTTGGAGAACTCTCACTAATCTTATTGAAACCGCTCCAACATTTCCAGTGACTTTTTTTTCCTGAAAAAAAAGCTGCAAATGTCAATTTGAATAGAATGGGAATGATCGGGGAATGATGGTTTGTGTGTGTACAGAAACACACACACAAAAGCTAGAAAAAAAATGACAGATTGTTTATGATTACTTCAGATTTATTATGGAATCCTTGGAGCTCTCTGAGCCTAGATGTTTACACACATCTTGTTACCCAGTTAGATAACGTCATCAGAATGTTTATACGCAGTAGCTTGCCCGTTTTGAATAGGTTGTGGTTAGTGTCACAGTGGTGCAGTGGTTAGAATGCAGTATTGCAACTAATTCTGCTGACTACCGGCTGCCTGCAATTTGGCAGTTCAAATCTCACCAGCTTAAGTTTGACTCAACCTTCCATCCTTCTGAGGTGGCTAAAATGAGAACCAGATTGTTGGGGGCAAGAGGCTGACTCTGTAAACTGCTTAGAGGGCTGGAAAGCACTGTGAAGCGGTATATAAGTCTAAGTGCTATTGCTAATGATTGTTTCATTATTTTATTATTATTTTATTATTGTTTTCTGCTTGATTGTTGGACTGGTAATCCCTGCTTATTTGGATGTTGAAATAAGAGGACGTGCTGAAGAGGACGTGTTCTGGTCTTATTGTTTCCTTCTTAGGTTTTTATTGTTTCTTTTGAATGGTGTGTAAATGTGGCCTATCTCTATATGTCTAGTGATGGCCAATTTGCCTGAGTGCCAAACTTCCAGAAATTCCCCAGCATATCTGGATTTAGCCTGGTTAAGATCAGTGGCTAAGATGCTGAGCTTGTTGATTGAAACGTTGGCAGTTCAGCGGTTCGAATCCCTAATGCCGCGTAACGGGGTGAACTCCCATTACTTGTCCCAGCTTCTGCTAACCTAGCAGTTCAAAAGCACGTAAAAAATGCAAGTAGAAAAATAGGGACCACCTTTGGTGGGAAGGGAACAGCGTTCCATGTGCCTTTGGCATTGAGTCATGCTGGCCACGTGACCATGGAGACGTCTTCGGACAGTGCTGGCTCTTTGGCTTTGAAACGGAGATAAGCACCGCCCCCTAGAGTTGGGAACGACTAGCACGTATGTGGAAGGGGAACCTTTACCTTTATCTTTAGGATGCTCACAGTTTTCCAGTTAAAACTATGATGGAGAGTGTCCATGTGTTGTGGGATTAAGGAGTTTTTTTCATTTTATCTTCTCCCAACTGAATATAAACAGGGAGCAAACCCCACACTCACTCACACTGATAATATTCCCTAGTTAGTTATCTAAGTTATCTACCCCCACCCCCTCCCACACACCAAATTGCTTAGTTTAGTCACCAGCGAGGAAAGGTTACACATTAATGAGGATTAAATGTTTAGCAGGTATTGGGCGCTGCTAAAACAAAAGAAGAAAAAGAAAGAATTAATTGGGGTTAGAGCAGGAAGTTTGTTATCTCACAACATGCTTCAAGGATGCCGGTAGCTACTTGTGCAGGATGAACTCAAGGAAGAAAGGGGGGGCGGGACTTTATGCAGAGTTTCTTCTGCATAATGTGTGAAAGCAACCTTTTGACACTTCCTTTCACCTGGATCATGCCCTTAATTGGGAGGAAGAAAGAATAGAGTTGAAAAGAGCACACAAATTTTATATTTAAACTGTATTCCAGCCGCTGTGGAGTCTTTAAATTAACACTGCTGCTGTGGTTCAGACAACTTTTGTGATCAAGGGCAACAGGGGGAGAGAGAGACAGACAGACAGAGAAACAGAGAGAGAGAGAGAGACAGAGAGAGGGAGGGTAGAGAAAGAAGCTATTACTTGCAGAGTGAGGCAGGGCTGTCAGAATAAAACCAAGGAAAAGCAAAATAATTGTTTCTGAAGAGAGATACTGTATGATATCTATTTCTGCAGCACAACTCATTTACACAAGGGCTTTTTTTTTTTAAAAAAAGAAAAGTTGTTTACCTTCAGTTACTTTATTGTCTTTTCTCTCTCTCTCCATTTCTTAGGACATAGTTTCAACATACTATGATTCCATCTATTTTTCTCTCTTAATGCAACGCTAACACTAGGTCTCAGGGTTGTTATTTGTAACCCAACATCTAGAATGGTTGAAAGAGATCTATTAGAGAAGCTTTTTTAATTGATTCCTGAAAGCCGAGGTATTTGGAGACAGAGGGTGTGGGTTTTTCTTGCACGCTTGTTGAGATCAAAGCTGACAAGCATTTGGTAGCAGAGAAGGAATAACACCGAAAAGGGTGGCTTAAGCATAAGAGCTTCAGTAACAATTGTCTTGGCAGCAGGGGTGAAATCCAGCAGGTTCTAACAGGTTCTGGAGAACCAGTAGTGGAAATTTTGAACAGTACAGAGAACCGGTAGCGGAAATTTTGAGTAGTTCGGAGAACTGGCAAATACCATCTCTGGCTGGTCCCAGAGTGGGGTGGGAATAGAGATTTTGCAATATCCTTCCCCCAGGAGTGGGGAGGGAATGGGGATTTTGCAGTATCCTTCCCCTGCCACGTCCACCAAGCCACACCCACCAAGTCACACCACACCACGCCCACAGAACCGGTAGTAAAAAAATTTAGAACCCACCCCTGCCTTGATCCATATACCAAACGAAGGACCCATTGGGATCCCCATATCAAAACAACTTACTTTATGTGCGGCCAGAACCTGAAAATAAAATTTAACACAGCGCAGGACTTAAACAAAATGGTTGGGTTGAGATCTGCATACGTGGGACTGATTGGGGTAGATTGTAAGGGTGACACTGAAATATAATTTTATGTTGTTTTATTCTATTTTACATATTTTTTACTAAATTATATTGTATCTTCTCCTATAACTATTATATTTTACCCTAATCTTATTTTAAATTGTTTTTATAGGATTTTATTGGTGATATGTGTTTGAACCTTGTGCTTTGATATGGCCTATAGCAGGGATGGCTAACCTTTTTGCCATCGTGTGCCAAAAATGGGGGAGGGAGTGGGGGGGATCGTGTACCTGTGCCCACACCCATAATTCATTACGCCCTGCCCGCCATGCATGCACACGCAACCCCCCTGCGACCCCCCTGCTTTTGGCACATGATGGCACATTGGGCCTAGTAGGCCCATTTTTTGCCCTCCCCAGGCTCCAGAGGGTTTCTTGGAGCCTGGGGAGGGCAAAAACAGCCTTCCCCACCCCACCCCCAAAGGCTCTCCGGCGGCCAAAAATGGCCTGTTTTCTGACTTCCAGTGGGCCCAGAAGGCCCAAAAATCAGCTGGCCACAGTCAGCTGAGCTAGGGCAATGCTTGTGTGCTCACAGATATGGCTCCTCATGCCATAGGTTCGCCATCATGGGCCTATAGCCGTGATGGCGAACCTATGGCACGGGTGCCACAGGTGGCACGTGGACCCATATCGGTGGGCACGCAAGTGTTGCCCTAGCTCAGCTCCAGCGTGCATGCACGTGCCGGCCAGCTGATTTTCGGGCCTTCCGGTCCCACTGGAAGTCAGGAAATGAGCCTTCCAGTCCCACTGGAAGTCGAAAAATGGGCCATTTCCGGTCTCTGGAGGGCCTCAGGGGTGGGGGGGAGGCCATATTCGCCTTCCCCAGGCTCCAAGAAAGCCTCTGGAGCCTGGGAAGGACGAAAAATGAGCCTACCGGGCCCACCGTAACATCACATGCCATAAGCGGGGGGAGTGCAGGGGGGAGGTTGAGTGTGTATGCGCGGGGTGCATTGAATTATGGATGTGGGCACACACACCCGCAACCCCCCACACACTTCCCCCGCTTTTGGCACGCTACAGTAAAAAGGTTAGCCATCATAGGCCTATAGGATAATCAATAAAGCTGTCTGTCTGTCTGTCTGTCTGTCTATCTATTCTATCTATCTATCTATCTACAGTATCTATCTATCTATCTATCTATCTATCTATCTATCTATCTATCTAT
>WNWU01000025.1:11383375-11395593 GCA_012654045.1 Ptyas mucosa
ATCACCAGGAGATGGTGAGTTCTAGTCCTCCCTTAGGCATGAAAGCCAGCTGAGTGACATTAAGCCAGTTTCTCTCTCTCAGTCCAACTCACCTCACAGGATTGTTGCTGTGAGGAAAATAGGAAAAGAAAAGGGTATTAGGTAATACACTGCCTTTAGTTATTTATAAAAAATAATAAAGGCAGGATAAAAAAAAATCTAAATAAAAAAAAATCACACATCCCTTGTCGTCAAGATCCCTGTCCCTCCCAAATCACATTCAAATCATATATTCATGTACGGGACAAAGAAATAAGTCCATTAATTATGTGAATGCTTTAATCCCCGGCTGGCTGACATTGGCAGGAGTGTGCATTTTGATTATATGCCGCTCAGAAGGGACTCCTGCCTTGCATGATTGATGCAAGGAATAGTCTAGAACTGGGGACTCTATAGTTCCCAAGCATCGAATTTAGCACTTTGCCAGCAGCTTGAAACCATCTCAGTGGGGAGGAGATTCGGTTGAGTGGGACTGCATTGTGTTTGCTAAACATACAACTTCGCTGCAGAAAGGCAGCGACAAAAGCACCAGACGTGGTGATGCAAAAAATATAAAAGCAGAGGTTTGAAAATGATGGGCAAGTGTTGAGTCTGCCTGCGGGGGGAAACAACCCAGGGCTGAGTGTGGCAGAATGCACCCAGTGTGAAAAAAAGCATTTTTGAGAAGAACATTTAAGACGCCATTATGTGTGTCAAGTTTTATATTCTTCCGATCGAGCCTTTCGGTGCTATTCTTCTCTTTCGAAAGAACGCTTCAGGCTTCTATAGGATTTGTCAAATATTCTCTCGTTTTAATTGCTCCGATTCCATTTTCATCTTGTTTGTTATGATTAAACAAGCTGCGGAAAGACAGGAAGAAAGTCAATGGCTGCCCAGCCTTTTGATTAGCTCATGGTGTGTGATGCATTACATGAATCGCAGACTAGCAGAAGAGTTGGAAATGGACCTTGGACAGGGGTGGGTTCTATTTACCTTTACTACTGGTTTGCAACGGGATTGTGGGTGCGTGCGAGTGAAGGGGGAAGGGAAGCATTGAATTATGGGTGTGGGCACGCGTGTACGCGACCACCCTGCACTCCCCCCACTTTTGGCACGCAATGGCAAAAAGGTTAGCCATCACTGGGCTAAGACATACTCAATTCCGGCAACTACCCTTCATATGTTTTAGCCTCCAATCCTCTTTGGTTAGGGAAATTTTAGGAAGCCGAACCCAAGACTGGATTTGACATGCTAACCACACCAATTCAAATCGACATATAATGCAAACAGAACTGAATTATATTTTAGACATCCACATTTAGGGTTGTTGGGTTGTATAAACCCAGTTATGCTGGGTTTAATTATAGATAGGTTTAATCAGTGGTGAAATTCAAATTTTTTTACTACCGGTTCTGGGGCGTGGCTTGGTGGGTGTGGTGCGGCTTGGTGGGCGTGGCTTGGTGGGCATGGCAAGGGAAGGATACTGCAAAATCTCCATTCCCACCCCACTCCAGGGGAAGGATACTGCAAAATCTCCATTCCCACCCCACTCTGGGGCCAGCCAGAGGTGGCATTTGCCGGTTCTCTGAACTACTCAAAATTTCCACTACCGGTTCTCCAGAACCTGTCAGAATCTGGGCTTAATTATAGATAGGCTTAATTGTCATTCCTACAATGTTTCATCAAAAGAAAGTTCCATCCTCCTTTTTCTACAAAGCTTGGCATCTAATAGTAGCATTTCTGGTCAGGTGAGTAAGTTGAGGAAAACTGAAATTCCTTCACTCTTTATAGGCTCTCAAGCTTAAACTGAGAGCTTCTAGCACAAAGGTCTAAGAGCTTTAGATTGCCAAGTTTCTAGCTCTGAATGAACAATTCAAAGGATGTGAAACGATGAAGTGTGTATGTGTGTATTTATACACACACACACACACACACACACACGGAGGATTTTTTTTCTCTTGAAAAACTGGGAGGATAGAATATTCTGCTCAGTGGGTAAGGATCAAAAGGTGAAATTATTTGGCAGGAAAATGAAAGTGATAAAAATAAAGGAGCAAAAGAAGTCCCTTAGGTTTGAAAACAAATTGTTGAAACCAGGGAAATGATTTTAAGTCTGAGTTGAACTAGCTGCTTCTTTGCTATCTGATCTTTCTATATTATATGTGAATGGATATTACAATAATTCTGCAGTGGGAGGGTTCTTTAATCTCAAAGAAGCTATCCTTCCTATCTCGAAAGAACCAAGGTATCAGACGCAACAGGGTCAAAGGCTGCGTAAGATTGAAGAATTTGGAATTGATCGAAGGCAACACCCCAGAGTAATTTCACACAAGATTCAGAGTCCAAGCATCCAATACAGATGAAGTCCAAGAAGGGGTTCTGGAATCAGTCAAGAGGCAGAGCCTCAGTCAGCCAAGAGAAATCCATTTCACAAGTCATAAATTGATAGATGACTCTGTTCCAGCTGTTGCTCTAAAGGAAGATAAGGCTTCTAAAGCCAATCCTCCAGATTCCCTCCCAACTCCACATCCCCAGCCTTCAGATCATCTGGATGAAGTTTCTCCTTGCACCTGAGTTAGGCTTTGCTCACAAGTATACCTACTCTTTTTGTAAATTATTCTTGTAGGGCCTCCAGTCATATTCTCCTCCTCCTTGGAGGAGAAAGACCAGAAGCTGAGTAAAAAGTACACATTGGCAACAAAAATCAGAACATCAAATACAAGCTGGGCAGATATGACCTTGTTGATGACCTTCACTCTGTCAAGGATCTAGGAGTAGTCATCTCAAATGATCTAAGCACCAGAGCTCACTGCAACAACATTGCCAAAAAGGCATTAAGAATTGTTTTGCAAATTTTGCGAACCTTCTTCTCCGCTAACACTGTACTGCTAACTAGGGCATACAAAACCTTTGCCAGACCAATCCTTGAATACAGCTCATCTGCCTGGAATCCACACTGCATATCAGACATTAATACAATCGTGCGAGTCCAGAGGTATTTCATGAGAAGAGTCCTCCACTCCTCTGCTCACAACAGAATAGCTTATACCACCAGGCTTGAAATTTTGGGCTTGGACAACCTTGAACTGCAATACCTACGGTGTGACCTAAGCATGTACACAAAATTACCTGCTACAATGTCCTACCTGTCAATGACTTTTTCAGCTTCAACCGCAATAATACACGGGCAAACAATAGATACAAACTCACGGTAAACTGCTCCAAACTCGATTGCAGAAAATACGACTTCAGCAATAGAGGGGTCAACGCCTGGAATGCACTACCTGACTCTGGGGTTTCTTCCCTATAACTTTAACCTTAGACTGTCTACTGTCGACCTCACCCCATTCCTAAGAGGTCTGTAAGGGGTCATGCATAAGCGCACCAACGTGCCTTCCGTCCCTGTCCTACTGTCCCCATTTATTCGTATCCATTTCATGTATTCATATTCACATTCACATTCACATTCACATCATCATCATCATCATCATCATCATCATCATTTCTTCTATGCCGCCCACTCTCCGAGGACTCTGGGCGGCTTACAACAATTGACAGTATACTAAATAGCATATTGCCCCCAACAATCTGGGTCCTCATTTTACCCACCCCGGAAGGATGGAAGGATGAGTCAACTTTGACCTGGTGAGATTTGATCTGCTGAACTAGCAGTCAGCTGAAGTAGCTGCAGTACAGCACTCTAACCACTGCGCCACCACTGCTCTTTATCTCATAATCATGTTTATACTTATACCTGTTATCTTATACACTCTTGACAAACTAACTAAATAAATAAATAAAAAGAGCTGACAAGTATAATTCAATAAAGCCAAAATCCAGGATCCAGATCTTGAGGGAACGATAGACAATTACTCTTAATTCAATCAGAATAGAGTTGGAAGGGACCTTGAAAGTCTTCTAGTTCAACAGAATAGGAATACAGCTGGAAGTGACCTTGGAGGTGTGGTCTTACTAAGGTTTTATAGAATGGTATTAGTATCTTACTTGATCTTGATTGTATCCCTAAATTGTTAATGCAATTTAGGATTGCATTGGCTTTTTTGGCTGCCGTTGGCATACCTGCTCAGCTTACTGCACAGGCAAACCCCCCTCCATGCCAAATTATTTTCATTTTTCCCGTTCTCTGTCCTTTGCTGCCAGTTTTTCCGAGACTTTTTGATCCTTACATTTGAAACAAAAATAGCCCCTGCAGATGCCTGTTTGATACATTGACAGCATGATTTAATTTTTGTTATATAATTCACGTTCGGTCTTTGGTTCAGTCCAGAGAAGCGTCCTCTGTTCTATTTTGACATGATTTTGTTTTTGTGCTATGGAAATTCGGAAATTCTACAGCGTGTAAACTTATAATGCAATTTGTTTCATTTTAGCATTGATGGCTGGATAGCTATATAGCTTAGGGCTGGTTATCTGTGGCTTATGGACTAGGTTGGTTCGTTGTTTGGTTAGCCATGGTTTACGATCTATGATTGGAAGCCCAACCAATTGTGGTTTATTCTGTAATTATTCTGTCCCAAACAGGAGGCTGTTGATCGTCAGCCCGATATTCTAAACTCATGAGCCACCGCACTCCTACTATTTCTAAGGTTTGAAAGATACGGAATGAATTATGCCGGTGACAACCACATTTAGCTATGTAATCTTTTATTTTTTAATTTTCTTATCTCATGTCTTTAATATGGGGTGGTGCGGTGGCCTAGAGGTGGAGCTCTCACCTCACAATCAGGAGGCTGTGAGTTCGATCCTAGGTAGAGACAGATATTTCTCTCTCTGGGCACAGTGAGAATACATCTGCTGAACAAAGCTCTGGATTGGTGACAGGAAGGGCATCCGGCCAGTAAACGCTCTGCTAGCTCCATTCAGTTGCCCGGACTCCACCCCACAAGGGATTATGGGGTCGTTGAAAGATGATGGTCTCATGTCTTTAATATTTTTGACATGCTTTTTCTTAGTCTTCCCCTCCCCCCATTGGATCACTTACCCCAATAGGGAACAGTATGGTGGGTATCCATATATTTATGATTAATTCCTCAAATAATGGTCATGCTGTTCAGCATCTAGCAGCTCCTTGAGCTCCACATGTAAAAAAGTGGCATACACACACACACACACATCGCTGATAAAGAAATAAAGGGAGACTTTCCCCTGGCTCAAGCTGATGAAGGGAGGAGAACTTGTGGCTCAGAGGTTAATACAACTGCCTAACATGCAGACAGCCCAAGTTCGAATCCAACTAAGGGTATGGCTAGCTGATGAGAGCTAAATAGCTTGAAATAGATCTATACTAGTCTCCCTTTATTTCTTTATCAGTGAAATATAAATTTGGTATAAAATGGTTTGTCGTGAATGCGACTGCTTGAGGGCTCCTGGATTGGAGCTGAAAGGCGAAAGGGAAGCAGTATGCTCCCTCCCACACATATACATACACACACACACACACACACACACACACACACACACACGCACATCTTTTTCTCTCTCTTTCTCTTTCTCTCTTTCTCTCTCTTTTTCTCTTTCTTTCTCTTTCTCTCTCTCTCTCTCTCTCTTTCTCTCTCTCTTTCTCTTTCTTTCTTTCTTTCTTTCTCTCTCTTTCTCTCTCTTTCTCTCTCTCTTTCTCTCTCTGTTTCTCTTTCTCTCTCTTTCTTTCTCTCTTTCTCTCTCTCTTTTTTCTCTCTTTCTCTTTCTCTTTCTTTCTTTCCCTTTTTCTGTCTTTCTCTTTCTCTCTCTCTCTCCCCTCCCTCCCTGTTGATGCCCTTGAATCACTGTTGACTTTTGATGGCTGCTTGAAATAGTCCTGTATCTCTCTTGGCAAGATTTTCAGAAGTAGATAGCTATTACTTCCTTCCTAGGGCTGAGAGAGAGGGACTGGCCCAGAGTCACTCAGCTGGCTTTACACCTAAGGCGGAACTAGAACTCATGGTCTCCCAGTTTCTAGCCTAGTGCCTCAACCACTACACCAAACTGGCTTTCATATGTATAGCTTGCTTGCATATTATTTGAATGGTGTATAGATAAACCCTATGGATTGTTTCCCTTTCCCTTTCCCTTTCCCTTTCCCTTCCCTTCCCTTCCCTTCCCTTTCTTTTCCTTCCCTTCCCCTTCCCCTTCCCCTTCCCCTTCCCCTTCCCCTTCCCCTTCCGCTTGCCTTCCCTTCTCCTTCCCCTTCCCCTTCCCTTTCCCCTGTCCACCCTTGTCTTTGTCTTTGTCTTTGTCTTTGTCCTTGTCCTTGTCCCTTTTCTTCTTTTCCCTTCACAATCACTTTGCATTTGAGATAGACAGGGTCAAGCATCAGACCCCCTCAGGTATTCCGTGAAAGCTACTTCATTGTTCTAGGGTCTATTCAGGACCTTGAAACCTTGTCAACCTCAGAGCCCTCATTACCACCACCACCCCACCACCCCTTTTAAGGATAACAAGATCAAGGAGGGATTGTTCCGAGACTCTTTGTAAAGCTTTCTAATTTCCCAAGGCTAAGCAACTCTTTTCCCTCCCTTCCCCATAGAGCTAAATGCTTCTATGGTTCTATAGAGTTGCATTTAAAATGCTCTCAAGCCATTCATAATACAGCCCATTCAGGGGAATGGTGAAAAATAAATGTCACATTAAATAGAACGATGCAATATTTTCCCACTGCACGTACCTGTGAGAAAGGTGTAGGGGTTGTTTTGGAGGGTTGGTAGATGTAGTCATTCAACAATAGGTCAGCTGAGCATGAACCCTTATATGAACCAAGCCCACACAATTAGTTTATAATTTGCAGATAATGTTATCTCAGGAAAAAAAATAATAACCATGGGTCTGCATGCAGCCAGTGTCATACAGATGTTATTAACCTAATGTTGCGTAGCTTCTTCTCCAGTAATATTGGACTGCTAACTAAGGCATACAAAACCTTTGTTAGACCAGTTCTCGAATACAGCTCATCTGTCTGGAACCCGCACTGCACATCGGACATAAATACAATTGAGTGAGTCCGGAGATATTTCACGAGAAGAGTCCTCCACTCCTCTGCTCGCAACAGAATACCTTATGCCACAAGGCTTGAAATTTTGGGCTTAGACAACTTAGAACTACGCCGCCTTTGGTCTGACCTAAGCAAAGCTCATAAAATCATCTGCTACAATGTCATACCTGCCAATGACTACTTCAGCTTCAACCGCAACAATACACGAGCACACAATAGATACAAACTCAAGGTAAACCACTCCAAACGCGATTGCAGAAAATACAACTTCAGCAACAGAGGAATCAATGCCTGGAATGCTCTACCTGACTCTGTGGTTTCTTTCCCAAACCCCCAAAACTTTAACCTTAGGCTGTCTACTGTTGACCTCACCCCATTCCTAAGAGGTCTGGAAGGGGGCATGCATAAGCGCACCAACGTGCCTTCTGTCCCTGTCCTACTGTCCCCATTTATTCGTATCCATTTCATGTATTCATAATCATGTTTATACTTATATCTGTTGTCTAATACATGCTTGAGAAAATTGAATGAATGAATGAATGAATGAGGAGTATCCAGAAGATTTAGCTAAGGTTCCTTAGGAATTATGTACACCGAGAGCATATGCAGGACAAATTCCTTGTGTGTCCAATCACACTTGGCCAATAAAATTCTGTTCCATTCCGTTCCGTTCCGTTCCGTTCCATTCCATTCCATTCCATTCTTGGAATTAACTCTAGAAAAAGTGCAGAGAAGAACAACCAAGATGATTAGGGGACTGGAGAATAAAACTTATGATGAATAGTTGCAGGAATTGGATATGCCTAGTCTAGTGAAAAGAAAGACTAGGGGTGACCAGATGGCAGTCTTCTAATATTTGAAGGGTTGCCACAGAGAAGAGGGGGTCAACCTATTCTCCAAAGTATCTGAGGGCCAGACAAGAAATTATGAGTGGAAGCTCATCAAAGACAGATCCAACCTAGAACTAAGGAGAAATTTCTTGATGGTGAGAACAATTAATCAGTGGAATGACTTGTCTCCAGAAATTGTGGTTGCTCCATTATTGGAGGTTTTCAAACAAATAGAGTGGACAATCATTTGACCGGGCTGGTGTAAGGCTCCTGCTTGAGCAGGAGTGGGTTGGACTAGAAGACCTCCAAGCTCCCTTCCAACTCTATTACTCTGTTATCACAAAGAACAGGTTGCAATACATGGACTTTTCTGAACATATGGGTTATTGTGAACAAGATTCTCTTGAGAACGGTGAGTTTTAAAGCATGCAGTTAACAGAAAGTCACATTTTTGGAGGCTGAGAGCTCCTGTCACAGATTCCTTGGTGACCTCCGGCTGGAGGAACTGCGAGGGCTGGGTGGAAAATAGCAAATAGGCTGCCGTACAAGGAAATAAAAAAAAGAAGAAGAAGGTGAGCGCCACACCACGCATACTAATGCCGGCCTCTTTTCTGTTTTGCTCCTTTGAGGAGCATCGAAGGTGGTTTATTTCTATTATTATAAGCGAAGACTTTTTTTCCCCGCAACTCAACTACAAGATTATGCAGGCTGAGCGCCGAGGATCCTGATCAAGGGAGCTGAGCAACGGAGAAGACAGAGGAGGAAATAAATCAAATGAAGGGTTGACAGCCCCTAAATGAAAGTATTGCTATCCGAACAACAACATGCCACGTAATTGATAGAAGAGCAAGATGCTGAACCAGTTGTGTGTGGGGGGTGGGGAGGTGGTGGTGGGGAAGGAATCTACACACACACACACACACAATGAGAACGCATTCTGCTTACCTAATATACAGGTTGATTATCTGCAGGAACTCCAAGCAGCCTAGGGAGAAGTTAAGGGAAGATGTGTTCAGAATCCGTAAGTGGAATTCTTGATCTCTAGTCTGGCGTTTCTAAATCCTGACACATATCCACATTGCGACCTTCCACTATTTGTCTAGATAGTTTGGGTCACCTGGGCAGTTATTTCAAAGTCTTTCCATTTGCGGGAAATTTCATTCATGTTCAGGTTCACTCCCCACTCCACCCCACCCTCTGAGAATTTGCCGCTAGACCTTCCACAAAGCTTGCTTTCATTAGTGAGATGTTCTGGGGCACCGTTTGACAGTGGAATGATATAGGTAGTTATAATTCAACCGTATGTAAAAAAAAATCCAATTATTCCTGGGAGTATGGCTGTAGTTCATTGTCCCTGAAGCCTTCCTTTGGTTAGGAATGCTTCTAAAGTTCTCCTTCTACCAAGTCACCCCGTATTTAGAGTTCAAAATCTACAATTTTATTTTTTACTTATTTTTAATCCTGCCTTTATTATTATTTTTATAAATAATTCAAGGTCGCAAACATACCTCCTTCCTTCCTCCTGTTTTTCCCGCTACAACAACCCTATGAAGTGGGTTGGGTTAAGAGAGAGTGACTGGCTCAAGGTCGCCCAATTTATTTATTATTATTTTTGTAATTTATTATAGCAACAGCACTTAGACTTATATACTGCTTCACAGTGCTTTTACAGCCCTCTCTAAGTGGTTTACAGAGTCAGCCTATTGCCCCCCCCCCAACAATCTGGGTCCTCATTTTACTCGCCTCAGAAGGATGGAAGGCTGAGTCAACCTTGAGCCTGCTGAGATTTGAACTGCCGAACTGCAGTGAGATGGCAGTCAGCAGAAATAGCCTGCACTACTGCACTCTAACTACTGCGCCACTGTGGCTCTTATTTTTATTATTTATTATTATTAATTAAGTGTTCCCCATTGCTCTCTTCTAACACCACAGACAGAATTATACATGGATTCCTTTTTGATTCAATGTTTGGGTTCCTTCTACCCATGAAATCTTCCCCAACTGAGATAAATGATAAATTAGAAGGAAAAGTGATTTTGCTGTTGATCAAGTGCTGGTAGGAAGTAGCAATAGCACTTAGACTTATATACTGCTCCTTAATGCTTTACAGCCCTCTCTAAGCAGTTTATAGAGTCAGCATTTGGGTTTTACCAAACCTCAGAAGGATGGAAGGTTGAGTCAACCTTGAGACAGTCATGATCGAACTTCTGGCAGTGAGCAGAGTTTGCCTGCAATACTGCCTTCTAACCATTTCCCCCCACCCCATTTAATTAGATTTATTTATTGCCCTACTCCCGAAGGACTCAGGGCAGTGAACAGGCACAGAATAAAATACATAGATACAAAAATTAAAAACATAATTAAAACCAAATTAAATAATTTAGCCTGAGACAGTTAAAAATCCCAATAATTTAAAAACACATTAGAATTTCCCTATAAAAGAATTTAAAAGAAATTTAAAAGAAAAGGGTAGAAAGTTAGGCCAGGCCGGCTTGCTGGAATAGGAGGGTCTTAAGAGCACGGTGGAAAGTATGCAGATCCGGGATCCTCCGTATCTCCGGGGGAGCTCGTTCCAGATAGTGGGTGCCCCCACAGAGAAGGCCCTCCCTCTGAGGGCCGCCAATCGACATTGTTTGGCTGATGGCACCCGGAGGATCCCCTCTCTGTGAGAGCATACCGGCCGGTGGGAGGCTGTTTGTGGTAGTGTGGTAGTGTGGTAGGCACAACCACTGTGCCAATCACAGCTTCTCCTTTCCCTTCTCTCTCCCTTCTCCTCTTGTTAAAGAATGTCATGGCTAGAGGTTACTTAAAACATATGATGAATAGTTCAGGGGTGAAATCCAGCAGGTTCTGACAGGTTCTGGAGAACCAGTAGTGGAAATTTTGAATAGTTCGGAGAACCGGCAAATACCACCTCTGGCTGGCCCCAGAGTGGGGTGGGAATGGAGATTTTGCAATATTCTTCACCCAGGAGTGGGGAGGGAATGGAGATTTTGCAGTATCCTTCCCCTACCATGCCCACCAAGCCACACCATGCCCACAGAACCGGTAGTAAAAAAAATTGGATTTCACCACTGGAATAGTTGCAGGAACTGGGCATGACTAGTCTAACAAAGAGAAGGACTAGGGGCAGTGGTGAAATCCAATTTTTTTTTTACTACCGGTTCTGTGGGCATGGCTTGGTGGGTGTGGTGTGGTTTGGTGGACGTGGCAGGGGAAGGAAATCCCCATTCCCTCCCCACTCCGGGAGAAGGATACTACAAAATCCCCATTCTCTCCCCACTCCTGGGGGAAGCATATTTCAAAATCTCCATTCCCTCCCCACTGGGGCCAGCCAGAGGTGGTATTTGCCAGTTCTCCAAATTACTCAACTACTCAAAATAATAAGGGCCTGGTGACTCAGCAGACTAAAAGCATTGTGATTAACACCACCTGTCTGCAATTACTGTAAGTTCGAATCTCACCAGGCTCAAGGTTGACTCAGCCTTCCATCCTTTCTAAGGTAGGTAAATTGAGGACCCAGTTTGTGGGGGCAATAAGCTGACTTTGTATAAATATACAAAAGTATGAAGGCTATTGCTTAACGCATTGTAAGCTGCCCTGAGTCTCCGAAGAAGGGCAGCATATAAATAAATAATAAAAAAAAATTTTTAAAATTCCACTACTGGATCTTTGACCTGCTCAAAATTTCTGCTACCGGTTCTCCAGAACCTATCAGAAACTGCTGGATTTCACCCCTGACTAGGGTTGATATGATAGCAGTCCCCCAATTTCTGAGGAGTTGTCACAGAGAAGAGGAGGGTCAATCTATTCTCCAAAGCACCTGAAAGCAGGATATGAAGCAATGAATGGAAACTTATCAAGGAGAGAACCAACCTACTGGTAGAATTAAGGTAAAATTTCTTAACAGAGATAACAATGAACGGCTTGCTTTCAGAAGTTGTGGTTCCTCCATCACTGGAGCTTTTTAAAAAGAGACTGGGCAGCCATTTGTCCAGAATGGTATAGGACAGTGACGGTTAATTTTTTTGGTGCCAAGTGCCCAAAGCACATGCATGCGCAAATGTAACTGCGCGTGCCCAAACCCCCAAATACAATGCATGTGCCCCGCCCCCCATCCCCCCGTCCCCCATCCCCCCGTCCCCCCGTCCCCCCGTCCCCCCGTCCCCCCGTCCCCCATTTTCAGCCTGGAAAGCCACCTGCACCAACCTGAAAGCCAAAATGGGGTGTGGGGGAGCCATGCAAGCCTCCCCGCCCCCCGTTTTGGCCCTGGAAAGCCTCCTGCACCAATCTGGAAGCCAAAATGGGGTGCGGAGATGTCGCGCAAGGCCCTCTGCACCCCAGTTTGGGCCTGGAAAGCCTCCCGCACCAACCTGGAAGCCAAA
>WNWU01000025.1:11415208-11428788 GCA_012654045.1 Ptyas mucosa
ATAGAATAGAATAGAATAGAATAGAATAGAATAGAATAGAATAGAATTCTTTATTGGCCAAGTGTGATTGGACACACAAGAAATTTGTCTCTGGTGCATATGCTCTCAGTGTACATAAGGAGAATAAAATACATTCACCAAAAATAAAAACATACGACACTTAGTGATAGTCAAGGTTACTAATAAGCTATCAAATTGTACTAGAAAACAAATAAAAACAATATAAATTGAAAGATACAAGCAACATGGTTATAGTCATAATTGGGAAGAGATAGATACTAGTAAGGAAGAGAAGAATAATAGTAATACAGTCTTAGTAAATTATTTGACAGTGATGTGGGAATTAGTTGTTAAGCAGAGTGATGGCATTCGGGGAAAAAACTGTTCTTGTGTCTAGTTGTTCTGGTGTGCAGTGCTCTATAGCGTCGTTCTGAGGGTAGGAGTTGAGACAATTTATGCCAGGATGCGAGGGGTCTGTAGATATTTTCACAGCCCCCTTTTTCACTCGTGCAGTATACAGGTCCTCAATGGAAGGCAGGTTGGTAGCAATTGTTTTTTCTGCCGTTCTAATTACCCATTGAAGTCTGTGTTTGTCTTGTTGGGTTGCAGAACCAAACCAGACAGTTATAGAAGTGCAAAAAATGTCTTGTACCCAAGACAGGAAAAAAAATGAACATTTGACAATGGGTTTTGTTGAGTAACACCGTTTGTTGTGATAGAAATAACTAGTATTTGTTAAGTGAAAAGCTGAGGCTGTAATTCTATTCTGTACTAATTTACTACATTTAAAAAAGTTGGAAGTTGAATGCTTTTTCTTCCCGGTCTCCCTGTACCTACACCATTCTTCCCCCTTTTTTCCCCTTCCCCATTTTCCTATCATATTTATTTTCATTTCCAATTTATATTTATTATCATTTTAATTTTAATTTGTTTGTTTAAAAAAGAGATCCTTCTTCATCCTATAACGCGCCTTCATCCAAGAAGCATTATTGGGTATAAAGATATTCTAGAAAACGATACTGTTAAAAAAGAAAGAAAGATATGTGTTGCTTTATTCCAATCCTTTGCCATATTGCTTCAAATTCCAAGTAACGAAATAAGGGAGGTGCACCTTGCATAAAAGCCGATGAAATAATTGGCAAATGATAACCGCGTGCGACGCTGTAAAGAAAGGCCACTGATTTCTATCATTCTGAAAGCATCCTGCTTCTCCGTGTGCCAGTTTCTGGCAGATGGACAACTGGGTGTTTGCCCTTTGATTTCAGATCCTTCGTCTGCTTTCATAAAAGTCATCTGGAATTTATTTTTATTTATTTATTTTGCTTTAAGGTGCCTAGAAAATTGTTATGGGTATCCCTGTGGAGGAGGCAATGCACAAGGTGTGGGCCAGTGTTGGTATCACACCTTTCTCTTTCTTTGAGCAGAATGTTGGTGATGACCTCCAAGACGAGTTGAAGGACGCATGATAAATAAGCAATAGAAAGCACATCAAGAGAGTAAGCGGTTTGAGTCACTCTATTGCCTGGGGATTATTTAACAATATCCCAGCTACAGCACATAAAGAAATTACCCCTCAGTCTTCCTGCATGTCAGTATCAGTAAAGGCAATTTGAATTTATTTGGGGAACTTATCTAAGAGAGAACCAACCTGGAACTAAGGAGAAATTTCCGGACAGTGAGAACAATTAATCAATGAAGCGGTTTGCCTGCAGAGGTTGTGGGTGCTCCAACACTGGAGGTTTTCAAGAAGAGATTGGATGACTATTTGTCCAGAATGATATAGGGCCATGATGGCAAACCTATGGCGTGTGTGCCTGAAGTGGCACGAGGAGTCATGTTGCCTGGCATGCGCAGCGTTGCCCATTCCTCTTCCGGGTTTCTGCCGCGCGTGTGCAATTGCCGATCAGCTGGCCTTTGTGTGTGTGGTAGTGCTGGAAACCGGAAGAGCTGGTCTTCCATTTTCTGGCGTGAGCATGCACACTGGTCAGCTGATCAGCGTTCGCACATGCAAGGCAGTAATTGGAAGAGTTGCTTGGCTGCACTCATGCGCATGTCGGAAACAGGAAACACCTTATGCACACGCATGCCCCCTGGGCAGCTCTTCTTCCTGGTCACGGCCCTGATGAGTACACACATGCAAGCAAAGTGCTCCCTTTTGGCACTGGGTGTCATGCGCACGCCCTTACTGGTATAGGGTCTCTTGTTGGGGCAGGGGGTTGTACTAGAAGACTCCCACGGTCCCTTCCAATTCAGTTATTCTGTTATTATCTTCTCTGGCTTGATCATAGTCCCTGCACCTGGGGATTAAGTTTACTGTGTAGGATATTTTGTTCTACCTTCAGCTTCTAAGATATAATATTAATGGGGGTTCAATACTTGGGGTGAAAATTCAGCTTTAGTGCATCTGGGCTCTAGATTTAATCTAGATTAGACCAGTGGTGGGTTTCAATTTTTTTTACTACCGGTTCTGTGGGTGTGGCTTGGTGGGCATGGCATGACTTGGTGGGCAGGGCTTGAAGGGCGAGGCAGGGGAAGGATACTGTAAAATCTCCATTCCCACCCCACTCCAGGGGAAGGTTACTGCAAAATCCCCATTATCTAGGACTCGGGAGGCAGATAATAGATGGGGATGGGGCCAGTCAGAATTTTTACTACCGTTTCTCCGAACTACTCAAAATTTCTGCTACCAGTTCTCCAGAACTGGTCAGAACCTGCTGAAACCCACCTCTGGATTAGACGCCTTAGTACAAGGTCACATCTACCATGCAACATGCAAGTTGGAAGGTTCTCTTAAGCAACTTGGTTCGCGCGGTCTCAAGTAAAGATCGTCTTACTTCCTAAAGCAATTCGCGTTCCAAATGTGCATCAGGAAACTTGTTTCAAGTCCTGATTATAGCAAGCAATAACAGTATTTTTTTGCAGTACTATTCTCAGACCAATCAATAATCATAATCAATCAGTCAGAGTCATCAACCTTTCTCAAGTGAAAAATTGCATACAAAAGGTGGGAACGAAGCACGCAGGATAAGAATACAAGGAAAATAACCAATATCATCTGAATGATTCAGAAACTGGATGGAGTTATGATTGAATATATCTAGATACTCATCTATTTTCTCCAGAAAGATGTCACTTCCCTTATATGAGTTGGAATAATATTGACGGAATGCTTTTTATATAGCCATGCTATCCATTAATATAGCATTTTCCTCTTGTTGTTTCAATATTATTTTCTTTTCGTAATTTATATGCCAATCACTTCCTGTTTTTTTTTTTTTTTGCAAAATCAATTTTTTTGGAGGGGGCTTAGTTTTACTTAGTTCATTTTTATTTCCATTTCTCTTACTGTTAATTTGAATATGATCTTTTCTGAGAATTTCTTTCATTCTTCTTTCCTCTTTCTCTCAACCAAAATAACTTGGCTTTTCTCTTGCTTCTTCTTTTTGAGTTCATTATTATACTGCATAAAATAATCTCTAATAAAATCTTTATTTAGAATAACAGAGTTGGAAGGGACCTTGGCGGTCTTCTAGTCCAACCCCCTGCTTAGGCAGGAAACCCTATACCACTTCAGACAAATGGTTATCCAACATCTTAAAAACGTCCAGTGTTGGAGCATTCACAACTTCTGGAGGCAAGTTGTTCCACTGATTCATTGTTCTCATTATCAGGAAATTCCTCCTTAGTTCTAAGTGGCTTCTCTCCTTGATTAGTTTCCACCCATTGCTTTTTATCCTGCCCTGAGATGCTTTGGGGAATAGCTTGACTTCCTCTTCTTTGGGGCAGCCCCTGAGATATTGGAAAACTGCTATCATGTCTACCCTAGTCCTTCTTTTAATTAAACTAGACATACCCAGTTCCTGTAACCATTCTTCATATGATTTAGTCTCCAGTCCTCTAATCATCTTTGTTGCTCTTCTCTGCACTCTTTCTAGAGTCTCCACATCTTTTTCACATTGTGGAGTCCAAAACTGAATGCAGGATTCCAAGTGTGACCTTACCAAGGCATTATAAAGTGGTATTAACACTTCACGTGATCTTGATTCTATCCCTTTGTTTATGCAGCCCAGAACTGTGTTGGCTTTTTTGGCAGCTGCTGCACATGGCTAGCTCATATTTAAGTGATTGTCCATTAGGACTCCAAGATCCAAGATTCTTAAGTCAATACTTTTATCTAGATTACTCTACAAAATGCTTTTAATTTCTGTTTACAACCCTTGCACCATTGCTTCTTTCTGTAGAATTCATTAGTTTGGTCTGCAAATGAATTGGTTTACATCTAGTCTGCATTTAAAAGAATTTGATTTCCTTTTATAAATCCAATTCATAGGATTACGATCTGAAAAAAGTCTTTGGTAGTATTTCTGCCTTAGAAATCTTTATAACCAAATTCTTTGAAATACAAATACAGGTCTGTTTCTGAAAAGATATCGTGTCTTTCCAAAAAAAAATGTCTTGAATTACCATTTTTCATTTCTATCTATAAGCCATCAAATCAAATAAAACTTTTGCCTTGAGTGATTTTCATATTTTCTCAGAAATTATATTCTGTTATGGAATGATTGTTCAATTTCAATCCCCCATCAAACACCAATTTTCATGAGTGAAAACTGTTACTGTGTCTCCCTGAATATAAGACACTGTCTTATATTTTTTTTGAACCCCAAAATAAGCGCTTGCCCTTATTTTCGGGGAGGTCTTATTATGTTGGGGCGTGTGGAGCAAGACGGGGCTCCTCATGCCATCTTACCTGATTTCCAGCTCTGTCTCCCTAACCCTAACCAGAGGAAATGGCGGGGACCAGCTGCACATGTGTTTAAATATTTTCGGGGAGGGCTTATTTTCGGGGAGGGCGTATTTTAGCACATGCGCTCAAAAACCCAATTGGGCTTATTATCAAGGGATGTCTTATTTTCGGGGAAACACGGTAGTCTCTCCATTAGTTCTTTATAGAATAGTGCTTTATCTCTCGTTGGCAGTATATACTCTCAATATTAGAGTCTTGTTCTTTTGAAAATTAATATCAACCCCAACAAATCCACCAGGGCCATCAGTCAATACAAGTTGTGGTTTCAGTTGGGAAATTTATATATTAAAACAACTCATTTTCCCCCTTTTTTTAGTTCCTGCTGAAAGTTTTTCCCAGTTTGTTTGCCTATTTTAATTCCAATTTGTTCAAAATCACTTTCACCAAAAAAATAATCTTTCCATATAACTATCCCTTTTATTTTTTAAAACTTTCTTACATCTACTCCTTTTGCCAAATGTTTTTTAAAACCCCTTTCCTTCCTTTTTAATTCAGAAAGAATGTTGACTTACCAAGTAGAATTCTCTTATCCTGCTGCTCAGAAAAGCTCTTTTAAGGTGTAAATTAATTAAAGTGGTTAAGAAAGTGAGGCTTAGGCAAACCTTATGTCTATATGGCAAAAGCCATAGCACTTAGACTTATATACCACTTCACAATGCTTTACAGCCCTCTCTAAGCAGTTTATAGAGTCAGCCTATTGCCCCCAATAATCTGGGTCCTCATTTTACCCACCTCGGAAGGATGGAAGGCTGAGTCAACCTTGAGCCTTGGTGAGATTCAAACTGCCAAACTGCAGGCAGCAGAAGTAGCCTGCAGTACCACATTCTAACACTGTGCCACCTTGGCTCATGATAAGCTGCACTGTGGATGTGAGTTTGATCGGAATACTTCAATTCCCAGCCACTCAACTCATAAGTCAACCACAAAAAGCTCAGTTCCTGCAGTCTACTCATGAAGGCCAACTATCCGGGGGTCAGGGGTGAGTTCTACTTACCTTTAGTACTGATTTGCAACGGGAGCGTGCACGTGCTCTTCTGTGCATGTGCAGAAGCTTCTGCGCCTGCGCAGATTGTCAATTATGACGTCCAGGCCTCCCGCCGCTTTTACTACCGGTTCTAAAGAACCGGACAGAACCAGGAGCAACCCACCACTGTCCGGGATGCAAGTGTGTGACCACAGGATCTCTCCTTTACTTGGAAAAACTGCCAGCTAGAATTCAGCAATTTCTTCTGCAATGCTGTCTCCCACTCTCCACCATAATTCTTCACCTGGAAGCAAAGTAAGAATGTTTTCAAGATTGATCGGAGTCTTTTCAGGTAAACCAGATCAGGAATGAAATACTATGGACTACAGCAACTCCACTTTATCATTGTAGGATACTTCTTAGGACAGAGTTTCTTGAGATGTTTTCTCATACCTTCTAGGGCTATATTGATGGTTGTAAACATGTCTAAATGCATTGTCATTCCTGGTTTGGGTAACTTTCTAGGCGCATGTGTGTATAACTCCACAATTATATTTTCTAGACCCGTGATGGCGAACCTATGGCACATATTTTATGCCAGGTTTCATATTTGTCCCATGAGATTGTTATCAATCATTATCATCGTCACGTTCATGGTCATCTTCATCAACATCATCTGTTTCAGTTCCCAATCCATTCTTAAACTGAGATGAAACCACAATGAAATAAATGCATACAATAATTCAGTAGTGGGTTGCCCCAGGTTCGGACCGGTTCGCAAGAACCGGTAGTAAAACTGGCAGGAGGCCCCACCCACTGCCCCGGATGTCACTATCGGCAATCTGCACATGCGCAGAAGCAAAGCACGCACGTGAGCAAAGCATGCACGCATGCACAATTCCGTTGTGAACCGGTAGTCATTTAATTTAATTTAATTTAATTTCAGATTTATATACCGCCCTTCTCTGTGAGGACTCAGGGCGGTGTACAGCCAAAATTAAAAAACATAAAATACAAACATTAAAAACAATTAAGAATATATATATAAATTAGGCCCCATACATTAAAAAGTGACTATCCAATTAAAACATTTAAAATTACTTTTTAAAGCCAGCCCGGCTTGCTGAAAAAGATAGGTTTTAAGAGCACGGCGGAAGGCACTGAGGTCATGGATTCTCCTTATCTCTGGGGGCAACTGATTCCAGAGGGTAGGTGCCCCCACAGAGAAGGCCCTCCCCCTGGGGGTCACCAACCTACATTGTTTGGCTGATGGCACCCTGAGGAGGCCCTCTCTATGGGAGCGCACGGGTCGATGGGAGGTCATCGGTAGCAGCAGGCGGTCTCAAAGATAGCTAGGCCCTATGCCATGGAGCGCTTTAAAGGTAATAACCAACACCTTGAAGCGCACCTGGAAGACCACCGGAAGCCAGTGCAGCTCGCGCAGGAGTAAAGGTAAGTAGAACCCACCCCTGCTATACTTCACATAGTATCACTACCGGTGGGTGTTTATCAAATGAAGTTATATTTATATTTCCCAGGTGAGATTGTTTGGTACATGAAGATTTGCAATGCTGGCTCGCAATCTTACCGTTATCCGTGCGTCAATTGCTGTAGGATCTTTTCATGTTTTCTCTCGTTTCCCTTCTCCACATTGCGATTGGGACCGGATTCTTTGACTTACATTTTCCATTCATGCCATTTGGATGTGAAATGCTTTTCATTAGAACAGTGCAAATATTGCATGTACACAAAAGCTGTTGTGGATGGTAGTTAAGAGAATGTTTAGAGCAACATGTCTCGACAGTATGCGTGTGTGCACACCTGTTCAGTGTTTGCCTACCGCAAATATTTTAACAGATGACTGTACAAGATGAGCTTACCAGAGATTGAGGCTAAACAAACACGTCTACATTTTATTTTAGCTTAGTTTTTAGTTTATTTACAACGCACACGTTTCAGATTTGTTGACTGGCAACCACTTAGCGCTGTTGATTTTCCTTCTTGGCTTATTAGCCCATTTTCTAGATGGAAAAGGAAGAAACGCAAATGCTCTAAGATATTTCATCCTCCTGTGAATTGTGAACATTTCCATCACTACATGATTGAGCTCAGCCGCTATTCCGCAAAGATTCCTGGGGCCTTACTTGCTTTAAAATATATATATATATATATATATTTTAAAAAATATCTTGCTTATAAATTTGCAGTCAGGGGAAAAGATGCAGGGGGAAAAAAATCAATGACATTTATTTATGAGCTCTACATAGCTCAGGGCACCCCAGGTTGAAAACTGGGGTGAGGATGACGGACCAGAGGAAGAATCAGAGAATGGATGGAGTTGGAGATTAAAAGGAATCGGGTGGTTGGGGGAGTAGGAGATTTGAGCAGATCCTGCCAACATTTAGTCTCTGGGTAGGTTCCAGGTTGAGATGGGTAAAGTATAATAAAGACATAATAGAGGGAAAAGGGGGGTTCGTGATATATTGAACTATAGGGGCAAAGAGAGAGCAATCCATTCTCACAGTTCTGTTTAATGTCAATGTATATTAACCCATATAGTGTGGCTGTAGCATTATTATTGTTTACCCTTCTTATTTTCTTCTTTACCTCCTACTTTTATTGGTATCATGGTTCGTTAGCCAGATGTTCAGCCTGGATTTGGTATTTTTGTCTAGTTGTCGAGTCCTTTCCAAAGACCTGGGATAAACAAATATTGATGTTTGATGGCATTACAGGTATCATCGCAGGATGTAAGCTGTTTCAAGTAAAGCTGCCTTCAGCAATTGACTGATGGCAAGTTTGTTAATGCCTGTGGAGTTCAAGTGGTGCTCCAGTTGTTTTGGGATTGCACCCAAGGCACCTATTACTATTGGTACTACCCTGGCTTGCCTTGGCCATAGTCATTCTATTTCTATTTGTACGTCTTTGCATTTTGTTATCTTCTCCAGTTCTTTCTATTCTATTCTGCTGTCTCCAGACACTGCCACATCCACTATCCAGTCTTCTCCTTCTCCTTCTCCTTCTCCTTCTCCTTCTCCTTCTCCTTCTCCTTCTCCTTCTCCTTCTCCTTCTCCTTCTCCTTCTCCTTCTCCTTCTCCTTCTCCTCCTGCTTCTCCTTCTCCTTCTCCTCCTCCTCCTCCTTCTCCTTCTTCTCCTTCTGCTTCTCCTCTTCCTCTTCCTCTTCCTCTTCCTCTTCCTCTTCCTCTTCCTCTTCTTCTTCCTCCCTTGCATGTACACTGAGTATCAGAGATAAATTCCTTGTGTATCTAATCACATGTGGCCAAATAAAGTATTCCATTCAGTTCAATTCAATTCAAACACATTTTAAATAAATAAATACCTGCAGTTAAAAACAGCTAATAGAATTGTCTGAAGTCTGCATAGCAAAGCATCTCCGCTTAATAAACCTTAAAAGGAAAGAAATAAAATAGGAGGCATCAATTTTCTTTGCATATTGTTTTGTGGCTTTTAAGACTTATCCAGTTTTGGAGATTTTATGAAGACTTTTGTGTGCCGACTTCTGCTAAAGATATTGGCTGTATTTTGCTTGGCAACCTCAAGGAACCTCTTATGTTACCTCCTTGTGTGTGAGGTGCACTGTCCAACTTTTGTAAAACATACAATTACAAAGAAGGCTCAAAGAAGGCTGCTTTCAGAGTGCTTATTTCAACCATGATCTTCAGAGACTTTGTAAAGTCCAGGATGTCTTCAACTAGCTGTAATGGACTCCTCCGATTCCTCATTCCGAGGCAAGGATCAGATGGGTGGAGAGGTTGTGGTGATAGAGAAGCCTGACAATGTTATGTCAAAAGATTCTGACCCCAGACAGATCTCTGAGCAGCTGTTGGTTCATAAATGTTTAACACTCTCGGATAATGATGATGAGATGCTTGAAGACACAAGGGCTGAGTGCAGAGTTGGAAAACCATAAGACAATTAAACAGAAGGTCCCTGAAGCTCCAAATGACCTTGATAAATTCTGGGAAAGGGGACATGCCCAACTCTTGCCAGAGCTTCTTAAATGTGAAAATGACTGGAATAGTGATGGGGAACTTATCCGAGACCATCATTCGACTGCCTCATCCATGTTCTATTTCTGTGTGTTCCAAGCTCTTGCATTTGGCTCGCTATAAAAATTCCTGGGGCTTATACAGCTGCTGGCCTTGGACAGGCTTCCAAATCCTCATGTACGGATATTGTAGCTTAATATTTCTCAGTTCTTTGGACAGGCTGTTAAATCCTAATTACAGACTGTCTCACACCCCCTTCTCCTTCCTTCCTTCACCGATTGTAACTTTAGGACCTCAACCTGATTTCATAATTAATTCCCACTGAGCGTCTCCCTTGGATATGATTTTTGGACCAAACTCAGTAGTAATGTCACTTTTGGGACTTCTAAAGCAGCTCTTTTTTAAATCATGTAGAAACAGTTTGAAGACTTGGAGCAAAAGTCTTCAAGGGCACATCTTATGTAATTTGGAGGAATTTGTAAAAATGGTCTGCTTATCTATCTATCTATCTATCTATCTATCTATCTATCTATCTATCTGTGAAATACCACTCATGCATCATCACAAAATCTCCAGAACTGTAAAGCCTACAAACTTGAAATTTGGCACATATGTTCCTCTTGGCTTCTAGGTGCTTGCTAAGAAAGGATTTTTTCAAAATGACAATCAGATAATTAATATTTCTTATATTATTATTAACATGCTCTGATACTAAGGAGTTAGACGTTTTACTTCCCCTCCCCACCTGAGAAGAACTCTGTTCCAACTGCCACTTGGGTGTGGGCACGGCCAGCGCGTGACTCATCCAGCCTGAGGGCTGGGAATTTAGACATTCTACTCGCCCTCCCCACTTGAAAAATGCTCTGATGCTAAGGAGTTAGGCTGAGGGAGAGAAGGAGATAGGAGAGACTGATCATAACTACTCATTAATTTTCAAGCTGTAAATGTCGATTTTTCAATCCCCGTTCACATAGTTTCATAGTGGAGCATGGGTATCCAGCTAGTTTAAACATATAAATAACATAGTAAATATTATATTAATTAAATAAATAATTCTATTAAACATATAGAACCCCTAACTATTCACCTACCTACTGGCGTCTAGTGTTTCCTGATCCAATCTGTCAAATATGGGTTGAACTGCAGCTCTTCTTGTTCTAAGGATGAAAATAAATTACATTATGGAAACCGCTGGTAGCAAATATAAGGGTTTCCATGGAGGATCCAGAGTGGTGAAAATCCTGCTAGCATTTGAACAGAGGTTTGTAGAGGAATTGTGTTTTTCTTCTAAAATATATGAAGTGACAGAGATCCTTTCTATCTTAAAAAAAACAAAAAAAACCACCCAACAAAGATTAGAGAGTATAGCCAACTATCAGTTGTTTTGGGCTCTTTGAAAAATAGAGGATTTTGCACCAGAGTTTTCAGGAAAGATTAGATGATTTAACAATGTCATAAACTTACCCAGTTAGCAAATAGTCGGTGAATGCTATTTATTTGTGAAGGAGAAAACATGGTTGTTGTTTTTTTGTCAAGAGAACAATTCTTTGTTATAAGGAGAGATGATAGCCCAGTTCTGCAGAAGGCTTGTTGATGATCTTACTGCTGGCAAAAACACAGGTCTGCTTTTGGCTGGTATTGAATATTACTTCTGCTACTAATGAACTGCATTTTTAATAGATGGCACTGCAGGAATAATATATAGGCCTGGCAATGCCATTTGGTTCTCTTGATTAATTACTCTGATTAGGAAGAAGCCAGCCCGTTCTCTTTTCTCCTTCAACGGTATCCTTGTCGGAGGAGGAGGAGGAGGAGGAGGAGGAGGAGGAGGAGGAGGGAAACTGTTTTGGGTATGCAGGTACTTATTTAATATTCTTTGAAGATTTGCTTTCCTTCATGCCTGATCATTTTTCCTTGGATATCAGCCCAAAGCAGAACGCATCTATAGAACAAATATTATAAAAGCAATATATAAGTCCTTTCTATTTTGCTTTTGGCGTGGGCATTCCTGACAGTGAATAGAATAGAATAGAATGGAGTGGAGTGGAGTGGAGTGTGGAGTGGAGTGGAGTGGAGTGGAGTGGAGTGGAGTGGAGTGGAGTGGAGTGGAGTAGAGTAGAGTAGAGTAGAGCAGAACAGAACAGGAAAGAGTAGAGTAGAGTAGAGTAGAGTAGAGTAGAGTAGAGTAGAACAGAACAAGAAAGAGTAGAGTAGAGTAGAGTAGAGTAGAGTAGAGCAGAGCAGAGCAGAGCAGAACAGAACAGAATAAGAAAGAGTAGAGTAGAGTAGAGTAGAGTAGAACAGGACAGAACAGAATAGGAAAGAGTAGAGTAGGATAGGATAGGATAGGAGAGGAGAGGAGAGGAGAGGAGAGGAGAGGAGAGGAGAGAAGAGAAGAGAAGAGAAGAGAAGAGAAGAGAAGAGAAGAGAAGAGAAGAGAAGAGAAGAGAAGGGAATAGAAGGGAATAGAAGGGAATAGAAGGGAATAGAAGGGAATAGAAGGGAATAGGGAATAGGGAATGGAGATGGACTATATTTTCTTGAGGAAAATATTTCACTTCTCATCCAAAAAGCTTCATCAGTCCTGATGGCAGGGGGTAGGAAGGATTGGTTGAGACTAGTTGAGACTGGATGATGCGGGGGAATGGAATAATAAATTCCTATAGGATGGTGGGGGGAATGGAAGGATTATTTTTCTTTGTCATCTTTGCAATACTTCCATTCCCCCACCCCCCACCCCCCAATCAAAGCAGAACCTACCCTTCCATGCCTCCACCATCCAGTCTCAACTCTCAGTACCTATCCTTCCATAACAGAGTCGGAAGACACTTTGGACTAGACGATCTCCAAGATACCTGCCAACTCTGTTATTCTCTAATTCAGTTATTCCTGATAGCAGGAACAATTAATCAGTGGAACTACTTGCCTTCCGAATTTGTGGGTGTCCCATCACTGGCTGTTTTTTTTAAGAAGAAATTGGACATCCATTTCTCTGACATGGTAGAGCACCATGATGGTGAACCTATGGCACGTGTGCCACAGGTGTCATGTAGACCCCTCTCTGCGGGCACACCAGCCGTCGACCCAGCCCAGCTCCACCACGCATGCATGCTCGCCTCCCACTGGCCAGTTGGTCTTTGGGTCTCTGCCATGCATGCGCAGGGGGCACATGCAGGGATGCAAGTTGGTGCAGGAGGCTTTCCAAGCCCAAAATGGGGCACGGGGGGCATGCCCCCCGTGCCCCATTTTGGCTTCCAGGTTGGTACAAGAAGCTTTCCAGGTCCAAAACAGGGTGCAGGGGATACGTGCATACATGGGGGATGGTTGTGCATGCGTGTGGACAAGGCACATGCATGGGAGGGTGCTCGCGTTGCATTTCGGGGGTTCAGGCATGCGCACATGCATTCTTTGGGCACTCAGCACCAAAAAGGCTAACCATCACTGATATAGGGTATCCTGCTGGAGCAGAAGGTTGGACTAGAAGACCTCCAAGGTCCCTTCCAACTTTGTAATTCTATTATTCTTCCTTTCCGTCTCTTTCTTGGGCCAGCCCTGTAGCATAAATAAATAGATTTAAATTTTATTTCCATAAAAGATCAAACAATAAAAGAAAATAAGAAAATAAGAGGAAAGCAAAGCGAAGCGAAGCGAAGCGAAGCAAAGGGAAGGGAAGGGAAGGGAAGGGAAGGGAAGGGAAGGGAAGATAGGAGAAGGGAAGGGAAGGGAAGGGAAGGGAAGGGAAGGGAAGAGAAGGAAAGGAAAGGAAAGGAAAGGAAAGGAAAGGAAAGGAAAGGAAAGG
>WNWU01000025.1:11434670-11447610 GCA_012654045.1 Ptyas mucosa
TAGAATAGAATAGAATAGAATAGAATAGAATAGAATAGAATAGAATAATGATTGTCACTTTGAATGTTCACTAATCAGCATACATTAAAGTGAAATTGCGTTGCGTTCAGCTCTCAAATACACTACCACCTCCAATATACACTACATAAACATGTCAAAATAAATAAATAAATACAGATAAATACAGAATTATGCATATACGCACATATATTACATGTCACAGACAAACAACACAGTTTAGTTCATATGTATGCCTTTACATGGCAAGAGAAGCGAATCTTGGGAGTTTACCAGACGGATGGCATATAGGGAACGAAGCTGTTACAGAATCTGGTGGTCCTGCTAGAAATACTTTGAAACCTCCTCCCAGAGGGCAGCGACAGAAAGAAGACCGTGAAGTGGGCATGTGGGGTCTCGAACAATGCTTTGAGCTCTAAGCACATAGCGCTTATAAGCAGCGTCCTGAATCCCAAGCCTGTTTTTAACTTTGTTTTTAACTGTGGCTTTTATTACGGTTTTATTGTATTCTTTGTAAATCGTCCAGAGTTACAAAAATGGGATGGGCAGTGTAAGACATTTGATAAATAAAACCATATTCTTTGAATGCTCAAACAGGACTAAGGTGTAATGTTAATATATCATCACAGCAAGAGGCTTTTTTAAAAAAATTAGCAACTCCTTTTCATCGGGCTGCTGTACTTTCCTTTATGCTTCCATGCTGTTGCTATTACTATTACTATTATTATTTTGTTCTAGAAACCAGCCTTCAAATGAAGAGCTCCGTATCTGTGCAAAACCAGTGGGTTTGGGGAATTTGTTAACAATGCAGCAGTTGCAATTAAGGAACCTCATTAAGTGTGTTCCAGAAAGAAAATAGCACAACCTGGTATAACAAAATAAAGTATATCGCAATTAATTTTCGGTTGAAGGAACACCCTGGCTAGATAATGCAGTTGCCATAACTTACAACAAAAGGAGGATGGGTGAATGCCTCTCTGTGCAAGTAGGCAGGCTCACTTGTGGTTGGGGGAGACAGTTGTAATTAAAACCTCCTTTGTGCCGGTATATTGACTGAAACTTTGAAGCGATCTCAGAGTAATTAAGTAATATTTCCCATGGCTTTTGTGTCAGTGGGCATACAAATGATGTACAGATCGTTTACCGGGCGTAAAATTCTAAATCTATCATAGACTGCAGCTCTCGTATCAGATTTATTGCCGGATTAAAAACTTCGACGTTGTTTTCATCTTGAGGATTCCTTTGTTCTATTTTTCTACGCCCAACCGAAAACGCCGAACGACTAATCATTCAGAGGTACGTCCTCTGACGTAGCTGAACACTTCCCCCCCCCCCCAAAAAAACCTAGCTGCTTTATTTCTAGTATCATTAAGAGTTGTGTGTTAGGGAAATGTGGAGGTGGTGTTTTTCATATCAGAAGTTAACACACAGGGGGGCGGGGTCAGGTCCAGCGGTGGGTTCTACTTACCTTTACTACCAGTTCGCAATGGGGCCACGCGTGCGCTCTTCTGCGCATACGCAGAAGCATTCTGATGACATCGGGGTCGGTGGGTGGAGCCTCCTTCCGGTTTTACTACCGGTTCTATAGAACCGGTCCGAACTGGGGGCAACCCACCACTGGTCAGGTCTATATTGATTCCATGTTTAGTCAGGAAAGTAATAAAAACTGCTTCAATGGAATGCTCCATACAGCATAATCCATGTGGATTACTTACCTTCCACAGCTAAGAAATGTTTCCTGGGTTATGTTAAACTATAGTGACAGTACCACTTTACACTGCACTGGTGAGACCACATTTGGAATACTGCATCCAATTCTGGTCACCATGACAAGCACGCACACAAAAGATGTTGAGACTCTCGAAAGAGTGCAGAGTGTCAGGGTTCCGACGGATGCTCTAATAAAATCATGAGTCTTGAGCCAAGCTTCAAAAGAAATCCAGCTATTTATTAGGAGTTTCACGTCGGCACATTCCCAGGTGAAGCCAACTCTGACCTATGTAATTTACGCTCCAGTTATGACCTTGTTCCCCCCCTCCCCCCAGAGTGTGTCATCAATCACATTCACCAACGGAGCAATTTCACGGCTTGTAGAGGTCACTCCCGTTCGACTGCTGTAGGTATCCCTGGGATACAGCCTTGAGGGAGATAAGCATGGAATGTGCATCTGTTTTTGGCTGCTGTGCAGTTTCACCAGTTTCTCATCCCCCCTGGCCTATGGCAACTCGAGAGCAGGCCAGGGATGCTTTGTGAGTTGACACAGAGAAGAGTAACAAAGATGATAAGGAGTCTGGAGAGTAAAGTATACAATGAATAGTTGTGCCTAGTCTAATGAAGAGAAGGACTAGGGGTGAAATTGTAACAGTCTTCCAATATTTGAGGACCTGTCATAGAGAAGAGTGGGTTGACCTATTCTACAAGAAGTAACAGATGGAAGATCATTAAAGAGAGATCCAACCTCGAACTAAGGACAAATTTCCTGAAAGTGAGAACAATCAATTAGTGAAACGGCTTACCTATGGAATTTGTGAGTGCTCTGTCACTGGAGGTTTTTTTTAAAAAGAATGGACAGCCATTAGTTTAAAATGGAATAGGGCCGTGATGGTGAACCTATGACATGCGTGCCACAGCTGGCATGCAGAGTCCTCTCTGCGGGCACATGAGCCGTCTCCAGCTCAACTCCATCACGCATGCATGCACACGTGCCTCCTGCCGACCACCTGATTTTTGGGATGCCTGGGCGATGAGCGCATGCAGGAGACATGCACGCATATGTAGGGGGGTTGTGTGCGCAGGGGCTGGGGCTGGGGCAGGGGCAGGGGCAGGGGCAGGGGCAGGGGGGAGCACAGGAGCCCAGGAGGCTGCAGGGAGGCCTGCTAGGACCAAAATGGGGTGTGTGTATGGGGGTGCGGTGTGCCCCCCCACGACCGTTTTTTGGGCACAGGAGGCTGCAGGGAGGCATACTAGACCCAAAATGGGGGGCAGGGGTTGAAGCACCCCCCATGGCCTGTTTTTGGGCCAAGGAGGCTGCAGGGTGGTCTGCTAGGCCCAAAATGGGGGGGGCAGGTGGGGTCACACACACATGCATCAGGGGGGCATGGGGAGCATGGGGGAACACGTGCACATGCTCAGGGGGAGCATGGGGGATCCTGTGCATATGTGCAGGGCCCTCCACATTGCATTATGGGTACCGGCCCACATGTGTGCTATTGCTTTCGGCACACGACAAGAAAAAGGTTAGCCATCACTGGGATAGGGTCTCCTACATGAGCAAGTTTTGGGCTAGAAGACCTCCAACTTCTCTTCCAGCCCTATTATTCTTTGTTCTACAATATGGAGTCCTCAGTGTTCTCTGAATTTGGTTTTTTCCTTGCAGACACCTCATTGTCCAACTAGGTAACATCATTGGGGTGAGTGAGTGTGGGTTGGTTGGTTGGTTGGTTAAGACATCATGCAAGAAACTGGGAGACGGTGAGTTCTAGTTCTATCTTTGGCACAAAGCCAGCTGGGTTATCTTAGACCAGTCCCCTTCTCTCGGCCCTAAGAAGGCAGCCTTGGCAAACCACTTCTGAAAGACCTTGCCAAGAAAACGGCAGGGAATTGTCCAGGCAGTCTCCAAGAATTGAACACAATCAAAAAGAAGAAGAAGAAATAGCCATGTTTTGGTGACTTGAATGTGAAAGGATTGGATGAGGTTCCTGAGGATGTTTGCTAAAACATAGATCCGTTAATCCCAGCATTCCCATTCCTGTGAAGTTTATTTTAGGCTGTCTCCCTGGAAACCAATATCACACCATCTCTTGTGGGGTATTAACAAGTTCCAAAGCTTCATTAACCGAGCTACCTCCATTGTTTGCCTGTATTGCCGAGTATCCTCTTCCTTTTCAAACATCGTGAAGCTATAATAAACATTTATCTTCCCCATCGTTAACTTTATAATAGAACAGCCTCTCCAGGTGTGCTGGATCACAAATGCATCAGCCTCCGCCAGCAGAGTCTTTGCACGATGAGATGCAAAAATGAGAAAACTACTTTTTCAGCCTATTTGCATAAGATTTTTATGAATCCAAGGGAATATTTGATGAGGAGAGAAAAGAAACTGGCAAAGCAATAGGGAGAAGGGACATCCCACCAACAGCGAATTTCTAACCGCCCTGAGATTAGCACTTCATTATTGCTAACCTTCTCCTTGCGTTAGCGAACGCATGCAATTTTTATGAAGACGAGGAAATTATCGCACTGCAGCAAAAACGCGTCTTTCTTTACCTGCGCGAAACTTTTGCACAAACTCTCCGTCTATCTTTCTCCCAGCCAAGAAGACTCCAGTAGTTGTTGCCCTTATTGTCATATCCATTATTTATATGCTGAGATTTTCCAGATCCTCACTGCAATGTCACCGTAACCTCCAAGAATTCTTGATTGAGCGATAAAAAATTAACCATCGGAAGTGAATTACCATTCAGTCAAGTTTCAGAACAGGCACCGTGAAGTTGCAAAGGATGTCAGAGCAACATTTGAATGCTTTAGTGCAGCCTGATCTCATTATGGGCAGAGATATGCTTCCAAAATCCTGCCTGGAACCCTCCTCTGGATTTTAAAGCTCTAGGTCAGTGATGCCTAACCTTTTTGCCATTGAGTGCCAAAAGTGGGGGGAGCGGGGGGGTGTCACGCGTGTGAGTGCCCACACCCATAATTCTATGCACCCCCCCCCCCGGGTGCCCCCCCCCCCCCCCACGCTCCCCCCACTTTTGGCATGCGATGGCATAGTGGGCCTGGAAGGTCTGTTTTTTGCTCTCCCCAGGCTCCAAAGCCTTTCTAGGAGCTTGGGGAAGGCAAAAACGGCCTTCTCCCCCTCCTCCAGAGGCCAGAAACAGCCTATTTCCCAACTTCTGGTGAGCCCAGGAAGCCCAAAAATTAGCTGGCCGGCATGTGCATGCACGCTGGAGCTGAGCTCACATGCCCACCAATATGGCTCTGCATGCCACCTGTGGCATGCGTACCATAGGTTCTCCATCACGGCTCTAGGTTATCTATATATTTTTCTTCTTCTCAAGTGAAAACCACACAGGGGGAAAGTTTTATTTTCTCGTGAAAACATATCTACATGAGAGGTGGTATTCAGCCAGTTCTGACTGGGTCTGGCGAACCGGTAGTGGAAATTTTGAGTAGTTCAGAGAACCGGCAAATACCATCTCTGGCTGGCCCCACCCCCATCTATTCGCTGCCTCCCGAATCTCAGCTGATCGAGTCCCAGCTGATTGGCTGGGTCTTCCTTTGTTGCCCTGCACAGGAGAACAGAGCTGGAAAGCAGGTTAGTAGGGTGGGGTGGAAATGGAGATTTTACAGTATCCTTCCCCTGGAGTGGGGTGGGAATGGAGATTTTGCAGTATCCTTTCCCTGTCACGCCCACCAAGCCATGCCCACCAAGCCACACCACGCCCACCAAGCCGCGCCCACAGAACCAGTAGTAAAATTTTTTGAATCCCACCGAAATACTGTAATGCTCTCTACATGGGGCTCCCCTTGAGGAGCACCCGGAGGCTCCAACTGGTCCAGAATGCGGCCGCGCAGGTAATTACGGGGGCTACATGGCGCTCCCACATAACACCACTCCTGCGCGAGCTGCACTGGCTCCCAGTGGTCTTCCGGGTGCGCTTCAAGGTGTTGGTTACCACCTTTAAAGCGCTCCATGGCATAGGGCCCAGTTATCTACGAGACCGCCTTCTGCCACCGACAACCTCCCATCGACCCGTGCGCTCCCACAGAGAGGATCTCCTCGGGGTGCCATCACCCAAGCAATGTAGGCTGGTGACCCCCAGGGGGAGGGCCTTCTCTGTGGGAGCTCCTACCCTCTGGAATCAGCTTCCCCCTGAGATAAGAAAAATCCATGACCTCCGTGCCTTCCGCCGGGCCCTTAAAACATTTTTCTTCCAACAAGCCGGGCTGGCCTAAGCGAAGCCTTTTAAATGATTTTAAAGCGGGGTGTTTTTTAAATTTCTGGGCCAAATTTAGATATTCTTTTTAATTGGTTTTTAATTGTTTATATTATGTGTTTTTACTTGGCTGTACACTGCCCTGAGTCCCCAGGGAGAAGGGCGGTATAGAAATCTAAAAATAAATAAATAAATAAATAAATGCTGTGCACAGCTCAACACTTGCAGATCTTGTTTGAGTTTTCTTTCACTTCTTTCATTTTTATTTGACTCAACGTCATTAAATTCCACGTAGAACTGTGAGACATTGATCAATAATCTTTATGCAAGCATTCAGACAATTATATTGAGGTGTTGTTGTTGTTTTACAGTCATTAAACTGCAGAAGTGCATTTAAACAACAGTGAGCATCCCAAAAAGAGAAGGTTGATGGGCTGTGATGTGATATCCACATTGGTGGACATAAATGATGTAGAAAAAGAGAGGACGGTGCAAATCTACACCTAATTGTACAGGCACAATTAGTTCAATCCAAGGTACATTAGCCAACAAACAAACAAGTAAGCAAGTAAACAAACAAACAAACAAAAATTGTAGGACTGCTTGTGTTTATAGTGATTAGATGAATCATTATGATGGATGAAGAATAAAGAACTCTACTTTCAAATGGCCATTTGACCATGAAGTTCATTAGCCAGGAATTTCTCAATTAAGTCTATTTGGCAGAATTACTGTATTGTGTGCATAAAAGACCACCCCAACGATGCCCTTGAAGTGATGTCCCGGTGCCTGGAGGCCGTGCGGATCTGGATGGGGAGGAACAGCCTCAGACTCAATTCATCCAAGTCCGAGTGGTTGTGGTTTCCGATGTCCCGATATAGTCAGCTGGTGCCATCGCTGACTATCGGGGGTGAATCATTGGCCCCCGCAGAGAGGGCGCGCAACTTGGGCATCCTCCTGGATTCACGGCTGTCTTTAGAAGAGCATTTGACGGCCGTGACCGGGAGGATTTTTCATCAGGTTCGCCTGATTCGCCAGTTGCGTCCCTTTCTGGATCAGGACTCTTTACACATGGTCACTCACGCCCTCGTCACCTCTCGCCTGGACTATTGTAATGCTCTCTACATGGGGCTCCCCTTGAGGAGCACCCGGAGGCTCCAACTGGCGCAGAGTGCAGCCGCGCGGGTGGTGATGGGAGCGACGTGGCGCTCCCATATTACTCCTCTCCTGCACAAGCTGCACTGCACTGGCTCCCGGTGGTCTTCTGGGTGCGCTTCAAGGTGTTGGTTACCACCTTTAAAGCGCTCCATGGCTTAGGACCCGGGTACTTACGGGACCGCCTACTACCACCAATAGCCTCCCACCGACCGGTACGCTCCCATAGAGTGGGGCTCTTCCGGGTGCCGTTGGCCAAACAATGTTGACTGGCAGCCCCCAGGGGGAGAGCCTTCTCTGTGGGGGCACCCACTATCTGGAACGAGCTCTCCCCAGAGTTACGGAGGATCCCAGATCTTCCTGCCTTCCGCCTTGAGCTAAAAACTTTCCTGTTCCACCAGGCGGGCCTGGCCTAATTCTTCCCTTTTTCCCTTCTTTTGTAAAAATAATTTAAAAATTTTAAATTGTAAATATTTTAATATTTGAGGTTTTAATATTTTATAACTGGGATTTTAAATAATTGGGGCCATTGTTTAATTTGGTTTTATTTGGCTTTTAAATTTTGTATGTATGTTTTTTACTTTTGGCTGTTCACCGCCCTGAGTCCCCTTGGGGAGAAGGGCAGTATATAAATCTAAATAAATGAAAATGAAAAATGAAATGAAAAATGGAGGCTATGCACCGGGTATGTTACTGTAGGAAGAAATATCCTTCTGGGTTCAGTTCCAAGTGGGAAAAAAGACACTGGAAACATGGAGACTGCTTGGAAAGATAGTTTAATGGTGGACAGGATCACATGCCTTTGAGTTCCTGAACAGAAAAAGGGCAGATACAGCGAGTTTTCGGGTTTTATGCTCTCTCTGGCTTTGAACTTCCTGAGGCCCAGAAAGAGTATCCTGATTGGTTGTCAGACTTCCAAGGGGTGGGGGGTCTTAGCTAGCCTTGCTGACTGATGTAATCTTCCCAGGTGCCATGTGGTGAGTTTCATCCTAGATGGGTCCCATTGTCTTGCAGATGAGGTCCATTGACAAAGCTTGAGTTTCTGCCTCTGGCCCATTAACAAAAGGGTGGGGGCAGGAAGGTGGGAGCTGCTTTGTCTTTAAAAACATGCTTCTCCATTTCTCATACAGGGAAATATAATATTCTGCCTTTTTAATATTTCCCAAAATATTTCATTCTTCTAGGAAAGGGGTGGGTGCTAACTTCCTACATTACCATGAGCATTTTGGAAGAAAGACCATTCATAATACTAATAAATCATGAAGTCACATATGCATGCGATCCTAAAGGTAAATTGGAGCTATAATGTTTATTTCCCAACTCAAATGCCACATACAGTGGTTTATTTCAGCACTTAATTGACAAAAATGCCCATGTTTATTTTATTTATAGCCTGCCTTTATTATTTTTATAAATAACTCAAGGTGGGCAATCGTATCCAACGTACCTTCCTCCTCCTATTTTCCTCACAACAACAACCTTGTGAGATAGATTAGGCTGAGAGAGAATGACTAGCCCAAAGTCACCCCATCAGCTTTCATGCTTAAGGCAGGACTAGAACTCCTAGTCTCCTAGTGATTGAGCTAAAATCACCCAGCCAGTTTTCATCACTAAAGCAGGACTAGAACTCCCAGGCTCCTGGTGATTGAGCCAAAGTCCTGAGAGTGAGAACAATTAATCAGTGGAATGGCTTGCCTCCAGAACAGGGGTGAAATGCTCCTGGTTCGAACCGGATCGTCTGATCTGGTATCAGTGGTGGGTTCCTCCTGGTTCCGCCCGGTTCCGCCGAGCCGGAAGCATTGACGATATGACGTCACTGAACAGATTCTGCCCCTCCACCCCCCTCCCATATTATTCTTACCTTTTATTTGGTCCCACCCCCAATCTATTGCTGCCTCCCGAGTCCCAGCTGATTGGCTAGAAGGAAAAAAACTGTTTAAACTCTTGCCCCGGGACTTCAAAGGGCCGCCCTACACCTGATGAGTGGTAAAAGGCAGCTTGGTGGTAGACCAGTGCCTCCAAAAGCAAATGAGTAGACCGATGCCTGCGAAAACAAATGGATAGACCCATGCCTCCAAAAATAAATGGGTAGACTGGTGCCTCCAAAAACAAATGAGTAGATCATAAAAGCCTGGTAGACCAGTACCTCTGCTAAATCCTAAAGAATTGTCACATGACCATCAAGCCACGCCCACAAAGTAAGCCATGCCCACAGAACCAGTAGTAAAAAAATTTAGAACCCACCCCTGTCCGGTTGCAATCGTGGCAGGTGATTCGGAAAACCAGTAGTGATCGCAGCGCGAGGCTCCGCCCGGTTGTCGTTACTTCCTGGTTTTAACCAGGAAGTGATATGTTTTGTACCCTCTGTGCATGCACAGAAGGTTTTGCTTTTCTGCTTTTAAAAGTAAAAAACAAAAGGTTCTGACAATCACAGCTGTGCCTCCCAATTGCCAGAGTCTTTTTTTTAACCTTTTAAAAGCATTTTTTTTACAACTTATTCGGCTGAAAAAATGCTTTTAAAAGTAAAAAAAGAGATCACGCGCCACAACTGATCACACAACCCCCCACACATGCACTGTTCCACTTACCCCATGCCTCCTTTTGGTGTTCACTGCACATGCACACACGCACCTCGCATTTGGTGTGTGGTGCACACTGCGCATGCGTGCGTGCAGTGCACGTTTGGTGCACAGCACACTTGCGCAGCCAGCAAACCGGTAGTAAACTAGTTCAGATTTCACCACTGTTCCAGAGGTTGTGGGTGCTCCATTACTGAAGGATTTTAAGAAGAGATTGGACAGCTATTTGTCTGGAATGGTATAGAGTTTTCTGCTTGAGATCCTTTCTCCAAGGTCCTTTCCAATAAAAATTCTGTATTTTATTCTATCACTGGAGGCTTTTAAGAAGAGATTGGACACCCATTTGTCCAGAATGGTATAGGACAGTGATGGCTAACCTTTTTGCCATTACGTGCCAAAAGCGGGGGGAGCGTGGTGGGGGTCACACGCACGCGTGCCCACATCCATAATTCTATGCGCCCCACCTACCGTGCTCCCCCTGCTTTTGGCACGAGATGGCACAGTGGGCCCAGTAGGCCCATTTTTTGCTCTCCTCAGGCTCCAGAGCCTTTCTAGGAGCCTGGGGAGGGCAAAAACGGCCTTCCCCACCCCGCAGAGGCCCTCCAGAGGCCGGAAACAGTGTGTTTCCTGACTTCTCGTGGGCCCAGAAGGACCAAAAATCAGCTGGCTGGCTCATGCATGCGTGCTGGAGCTGAGCTCGCGTGCCCACCGATATGGCTCCACATGCCACCTGTGGCACCCGTACCATAGGTTCGCCATCACGGGTATAGGATCTTCTGCTCAAACAGGGGATTGGACTACAAGATCTCCAAGATCCCTTCTGACTCTATATCTGTTGGGGGTTAATTTGGGGCAAGGTACTGCTCAAGAGACATGAATGAATGAATGAAATGCCCTCCAGATGTGGATGGAAATGAGATTCAGATTAAAATCAGAACTTCTGAACTCTAATCTTTTGCCTATTCAGAATCTCATTTACAAGGGAAAGTATCTTAACTGCATCTTGATTCCCTTGTTGATCCTCCTCCTCCTCCTCCTCTTTCTCCTCCTCCTTCTCCTTCTCCTTCTCCTCCTCCTCCTCCTCCTCCTCCTCCTCCTCCTCCTCCTCCTCCTCCTCCTTCTCCTCCTCCTCCTCCTCCACCTCCATCTCCTCCCCATCCCCCTCCCCATCGCCCTCTCCCTCCTCCTCCCATTTACACACACCTTTCCCCCCTACTTCACCTCCATAAGGAAACCAATTATTTGCTGCTGACTTGGTAGGATATATAGATGCCGGAGTGAATCAGTGAAAATAGGCCTCCGAAAATACTGTTGGGATAAGAAACGGTTCCAGAATAAGTGAAATAAAATCATAGGTGACAGCCTCATTTTATTGGACTGCAGAATAATGATGAGGATTATTAAGGAATAAAGCGCGAGTTGGAGGAGAGGAAAATGGAATGCTGGTAAACAGGTTGCTTTATGCTAAAAGTGTGTGTGGGGGGAACATACTACACAGAACTCAGGATTCTTATTTGCTTTTCGGATGTTTCCTTTCCAAATTTAATTTTTGTCTACATTAGGAGTGGGAATCTCTAGTCCTCCTGGTGCTGTTGGTTTATAGAGCTTTCTATGGGAGATGACCAGGCTGAACTCGAGGGAGGGGTCAAACGTGTTATAAGTGATGAGTCCTTGCATACCTGCAAGAGATCTAAATCCATCCCACCTTGAATGCCTCTTATCTCCCGCTCATTTCCCTTGACTGCTAGTTGGTCAGATTCTTGTAGAGAGCTCAAGCTTGCAATATATTTTTATACTCATCTGAACTAGTGGTATGTTTCAAAAATTTTTACTACCGGTTCTGTAGGTGTGGCTTGGTGGGCATGGCATGGCTTGGTAGGTGTGGCTTGGTGGGCATGGCAGGGGAAGGATACTGTAAAATCTCCATTCCATCCCCAATCCAGGGGAAGGTTACTGCAAAATCCCCATTTCCTCCTGATCAGCTGGGACTTGGGAGGCAGAGAATAAATGGGGGCGGGGCCAGTCGGAATTTTTACTACCGGTTCTCTGAACTACTCAAAATTTCCGCTCCTGGTTCTCCAGAACTGGTCAGAACCTGCTGAAACCCACCTCTGCTCTGAACTGCCTAAATCTCCTGATTTCCCTGGCGCCTGAAACTTTCCTCATTCATAACAAGTTTGGGACTTTATGTACAGTTGGAATTTCACTCAGAAGCAACATTCAAAATTCACACCTTGCCTTGTGGGTTGTGAATTTTATGACACAAGTGGGTGCATGTCTGCTCAGAGGTTGTTAAGGCTATATGGACCATAGGCAAACTAGAAACATTTCAAATTGTCTTCAAATTGGTAAGCATGCTAAAGAAAAACTTTCCCAATTAGCCTGACCATAGCTAAGAATCCCAGAAATCCAGGATTTCCATCAAGATTGGAAATAGGATAGATAGATTTTTATCAAGCATTTGAGAAGTCACTCATAGTCATTATTCAGATGTCTTTATCATGGTCTTTGAACAGCTTTTACAGCAAGAGAGAGAGAGAATTTGAAATAACAATTTTTACTTAGAGGAAAAAAGAATAGGACAACAACAAGGGTGTGTCCAATTAAAGATTTTTGTGCAGTAGTAGTAATAACTTGGTGAAGTTATTTGGCCACCTGGCATCCCTTAAAAAGTAATAAACCTAATATTTATCAGTACGGTCCTCATATTTAGAAATGATTGGGGTGATCAGAGCATGTCTTTGGGCATAACTCATAACTCATTATGTTTTGAGGAAGAGGATATATATATAATTTATATTTGCTGATAAAGAAATAAAATATTAATTTGGTATAAAATAGTTTGTCGTGAATGCGACTGCTTGAGGGCTCCTGGATTGGAGCTGAAAGGTGAAAGGGAAGCAGTATGCTCCCTCCCATATTGGGATAGACCAGGTGCTTCGATAGAAAAACATATATATATATATATATATATATATATATATATATATATATATATATGTATGTATGTATGTACGTACGTATATGTATATGTATATGTATATGTATTCCCTCAACTCTCTCTGTCAAGAAAAGAAACAGAAGAAAGAAAAAGAAAGGAAGGAAGGAAGGAAGGAAAAGAAAAAAGAAAAAAGGAAGGAAAGAAGGAAAGAAGGAAAGAAAGAAGGAAGGAAGGAAGGAAGGAAGGAAGGAAGGAAGGAAGGAAGAAAGAAAGAAAGAAAGAAAGAAAGAAAGAAAGAAAGAAAGAAAGAAAGA
>WNWU01000025.1:11452181-11465070 GCA_012654045.1 Ptyas mucosa
TAGATAGATAGATAGATAGATAGATAGATAGATAGATAGATAGATAGGCAGGCAGGCAGGCAGGCAGGCAGGCAGGCAGGGAGGGAGGGAGGGAGATGGACGGATGGACGGATGGACGGATAGATGGATGGACGGACAGATAGATAATTATAGAGCTATAAAAGATAATGCAACATTGCAAATTTGATTGGATCGTGCCACATACACACATACATTTTGAAATATATATACAGAAATATATCACAAAGTTAAAAGATAAACTGAAGAAAGGGTTTAAAAAAGTTCAGGAAAGAGAGAAAGTAAAAGTGCAAGAAAGAGGGGAAAAGAAAGAAAAAATAGAAACTGAAAGTGTAAGAAAGAGGGGGAAAAGAAAGGAAAAAAGAAAAAAATAGAAAGAAAAATAGAAAATAGGACTTCTGGTTTTCTTTCATACAATATAAGTAAAAATTACATCAAACTCTTACTCTAAGTGTAGCATTTAGAAGACCTTAGAGGTCTTCTAGTCCAACCCCTTGCCTGATCTTATACCATTCCAGTCAAATGTTTGTCCACTCTATTTTGATAGAGTGATGAGCGCCTACAACTCCAAGAGTAACATTTGTCTGCATCATTTCTATAATTCCAATCATCAAATCCCCAAAACAGCTTTTCCATTTCTTTTAGTTTCTCTCCAATGGTCCACTTCTTAGTTCCTAAGAAGAAATAAAATTTGTCAAAGATGTTTCTTTCATTCTAAGCTATCAATTTCTCCATCTCTGTCAATTCTATTATACTTACCGTCCATTCTTCTTCCATTGTGGGAATTTGTAAGTCCTTCCACCTTTGTGCATATAAAAATCTCGCTGCTTTTATCATATATAAAAGCAAAGTTCCATTAGAGTTTTCCATTTGTTTGTCCATTAAATGCAAAAGAAAAATCTTTTTGTACATTCCCTTTTAAAAGCTTCTGTATCAAAACACATACTTGGTCCCAATATTTTCTAGCTCTGTTGCATGTTCGTCAAAGGTGAAAAAGTGTTCCCTCTGTTGAATTATATTTCCAGCAAATATTTTAAATTACTTTATACATTTTGACAGCAGTCATGTTTGTCACGTTGACAAGGAAAGCCAGCAGGGAACCCAGATTCATTTAATAACCGTGTGAGTATCTTAAGAGCTGCGGTGATTCACTTAACAACTGTGGCAAGAAAGGTCATAAAATGGGGCAAAACTCACTTCACTGAAGTGAAGGTTAGGTGTCAACATCTCATCCTTTCATTGTGTTTTCATCTCTGTCTTTCCTCCCTTCAGGAAGAGAGAGAAGGAGAAGCTGTGCTTAAGCCATGTTAAACTTAATGCTATGCCAAAATCTACTTTACAGTTCCATCCAAAGTCCATCTTAATATGCTATTCCTGGTATGTTATGTGATGTTTTGTATACATACAGAGAAAGAAGCGCTCTTGTAATCGTTGACTTTTAGGCTTGCTGTCAAACATCAGCCATAATACTAATGACTGTTTTGAACAATATGCAGGTTGTATTACAGGAATGGCTATTTTATATATGAAATTATGACTGAAATATTTCTGCACCTATATTCGTTCACACCAGTGGTGGGTCCCTCCCAGTTCGGCCCAGTTCTCCCGAGCCGGTGGTGGTGATGATATGATGTCACTGGACCGGTTCTGCTCCCCTGCCCCCCGTCCCCGTGTCCCCCCACATCCCCCTGCGCCCCCACCCCCAGCATTATTCTTACCTTTTATTTGGCCCCACCCCCAATCTATTGCTGCCTCCTGAGTCCCTGCTGATGGCTAGAGGGAAAAAAACTGTTTAAACTCTTGCTGCCGGGCTTCAAAGAGCCGCCCTACAGCTGATCAGTGTTAAAAGAAAACAAATGAGTAGACCAGTGCCTGCAAAAATACATGAGTAGATCAGTGCCTGAAAAGATAAATGGGTAAACCAGTGCCTGCAAAAAATAAATGGGTAGATCGGTACAGCTCTGCAAGCAGTTAAAAGCCTGGTAGACCAGTACCTGTGCTAAATCCTAAATAATTGTCACATGACCATCAAGCCACGCCCACAAAATAAGCCACGCCCACATAACCGGTAGTAAAAAAAATTAGAACCCACCCCTGGTTCACACTGTCAGGAAGTTTCTCCTTAGTTTTAGGTTGCTTCTCTCTTTGTTCAGTTTCCATCCATTGCTTCTTGTTTTGCCTTCTGGTGCTTTGGAAAATACATTGCCCCCCTTCTTTCTGGCAGCCCCTTAAAAGCCTGTTGCCTATCACACTCTTGGACAAAGCATGTGAGCCATTTCCTCCTTTCAGTGGTCCATGAAAGGGCATCTATAGTATGTGGATAATAACGTTGAAAAAAGATGAACACCATTTTTATAGAACTATAGATACTTTGAGGCTGGGTGTGACAAGGAATGGCTGGGAGGGGAGCGGCCAGGCGAGGCACCCCACGGCGTGAGTGACATTGAGTTGGCTACGTCTACCCAGTCACATGACCATCAAGCCACACCTACAGTCACATGACCATCAAGCCACACCCACAGAACCGGTAGTAAAAAAATTTAGAACCCACCCCTGTCCAAAGGGGATTTTTAAATAAGATGAATCCAAAAAAAAAAAAAAAAAGCAGCTCATCAAAAGATACTTATTTTATACCATAAGAACTATTTTAGAGATTCCTCAAAGAAGAGGAAGTCAAGCTATTCTCCAAAGCACCTGAGGGCAGGACAAGAAGCAATGGATGGAAATTTATCAAGGAGAGAAGCAACCTAGAACTAAGGAGAAATTTCCTGACAGTGAAAACAGTTGATCAGTGGAATGTTTTCCTTCCAAAAACTGTGTATGCTCCATCACTGGATGTTTTCAAGAAGAGATTGGACAACCATTTGTCCGAAATGGTATAGGGCAGAGGTCAGCAACCTGCAGCTCTGGAGCCGCATGTAGCTCTTTCACCCCCTCTGCTACGGGTCCCTGTCACTCAAAATATACGTCACAACCGCCAATGTGTGACACCCGCTGGCACGTGATTTATTGAGCTTTTCAACCCCCGGTAGGCCAACCATGGATAAATCCAAGAAAAGACAAGTTTCAGAAGAAAACAGAACGTTTAATTCAACTACATATGCTAGTTTTGTGGCTGCTCAAGAAATAGGCAGATACGGGAAGGGTTTTGTGGCTCCCGGGCTTTTGTTTTTTTTTCTGTGGGAAATGGGTCCAAATGGCTCTTTGAGTGTTTAAGGTTGCAGACCCCTGGTATAGGATTTCCTGCTTGAGGGAGGTTGGACTAGAAGACCTCCAAAGTTCCTTCCAACTCTGTTATTCTGTATTCCTCCTGAAGGTCTGTTTAACGTTGCTTTGTTTCTGGAAACAAACTTAGCATGACCTAAACCAGTTTGGGAGATGAGGTGGCCTGAGGCCAGAAGGTTGTTTTTTTACGGAATAAGTTTCCCTCTAGAAATGAGTGGAGGTGGCGCAGTGGTTAGAGTGCAGTACTGCAGCTACTTCAGCTGACTGCTAGTTCAGCAGATCAGCGGATCAAATCTCACCGGCTCAAGGTTGACTCAGCCTTCCATCCTTCCGAGGTGGGTAAAATGAGGACCCAGATTGTTGGGGGCAATATGCTATTTAGTATACTGTCTTTGGTGTAAGCTGCCCAGAGTCCTTGGAGAGTGGGCGGCATAGAAATATGGCTAATAAATAAATAAAATAAATAAATGAGGCCAATCCCTTCAGGAAGCTTTTAAAACAACGCCACAGGTTTTTTTGTTAGGTATTATAACAGATTGTACAGGAATTGAAATAAAGTTGATTTTAAATTTAATAACAGCGGCAAGACTACTGGTGGCACAATATTGGAAGAAACAAGATGTACCTACAATTCAAGAATGGACATTAAAAGTAGTGCACTTGGCAGAAATGGCGAAGATTTCCGCATATCTTAAAGACTATCCAAATGAAAGATATATAAAGGAGTGGAAAAGTTGGATAGATTATAGTCAGAACAAATATTGTAACAAGAAATTTCAATTAGCTTATGAATGAAATAATTTGTAGAAATAGTTACATTAATTAGAATATTGTTGTTTTATTATTAGGAGTTAAAGTTCAAGGTTAATGGTGTGTTATTATATTGTTAGATAATTTTAGTTTGGTGTTTGTACTTGTAATACCCTGAGCTAATCCTGGGAAGTCAGGGGGGGGGGGGGGGGGTGGGGAAGGGAGGGAGGGGGGGAGGGGGGAGGGGGGGAAATTAATTCTGTAATTTGTAAAACTTTTTAATTTAAAAAAAAAAGGAAGCTTTTAAAACTGAGCATTTGCAAAGAGCCTTGTCTGTGGCTGGATAGATCATCTATTTCCTACTCCTACAGAACATCCTGCCTCACGATACCAGCGAGATAACACACGCGTCTCAATTTCCCGAAATCGTCTTTTCTCTAGAAAAGACAAGAGGGGGGAAAAACACAAGAGAAATATTTTGCCTGGTCCTAAACTGAAATCCAGATGTTTTAAACATTCGAGTTTTCATTTTGATTTTAATTTTTACTGGAAATCACTGAGCGATTGCAGGAGATGGCAGCATAGAAACAACAACAACAACAACAACAACAACAACAACAACAATAATATTTCATTGGACTGATTTGGAAAAGATCTCTCCTTTTTTTTCTCCTCTTCTTGCAAGATGGGGTAATGGCATGTGTGCCTGTGTCTCTAATAGCTTTGGAGAGGCTTGTCTGTCATTTATTAGAACCCTGGAAGACAGATTTTTAATGTTTTTGGCAACAGTTTTCTCTCTTCCTCCCCTTCCTCCCAACGCTGCTCAATTGCATTGGCCTGCAGAGTGTCGAGTCCAATCCTTTATAGTCCAGTGTGAAGCCAGCGTATGGGACTAATATGTTAACATCTGTTCGGTACAGCAGACGTACAAATGACCTTGGTGTATCATCATTAATTTTCTCTCCAAACAAACCAGCCAGAACTCTTGCTAGTAGAAACAATTTGAAGAACATCAGCATATAGTCAAACTTATTTAGTCTGTGACATTGATAGAAAGCCTGTTGCTGTTCAAAGGCAAATTCATCAAGGCAGCGGCGAAGAAACAAGTCACCTTGACTGAACATGCAGAAAAGATCAGGACTCTGGGGATACGCTTCCCCCCGTCCTTCTCTTCCTTCCTCCTCTCTCCTCGACATAAGTCTACTTTTTCAATACGTAATAGGCTCATCAGCCTTTAGGAAAAGTCTCGAGAAAGATTCGAGCAACTGGACACAGTGGTTAAATATGGAAGATTTAACCATGTCCCTTAGAATTGTATTGTCCTCTCCCTCCCTTTTTTTTCTCTCTCTCCCCCTCCCTCCCTCCTTCCCTCTTTCTCTCTCTCTCTCTCCCTCCCTTTCTCTCTCTCTCTCTCTCCCTCCCTTTCTCTCTCTCTCCCTCTCTTTCTCTCTGTCTCTTTCCCTCTCTATGTGTATGTGTATTATGCATATGTATATTAACCCATAAAGTGTGGCTATATTATTATTCTCTTTTATTCATTAAAAATGAAACTCAGTCAACTGGACATTTAAAAATGTGTCACAAATACCATTGACTGGTGCTAATGGTTGATACGGGTTGCTGCCAGCGTCCCAGGTATCAACCAAGTACCTTCTTAAAATATATAATGTTCCGAGTAGCGTAGTTTTTTGCAGTTCCGCTGGTATTATTGCAGAAAGCTGCAATTTCTTGAAGTGTTTTGTGAAATTATTAGACATGATACCAAGTGCCCCGATGACAATGGGTATCATGGTTACATGTTTCATCCATAGCTGTGTAGTTTCAATGGCCAGGTCACGATATTTCATGATTTTTTCCAGTTCTTTTTCTTCAACTCTGGCATCTCCTGGTACCGTGATGTCAATAAATTGTACATTTCAGTTTTCGACAACTGTGATATCTGGCGTGTTCTGTTCCAAGTGAAGATCTGTCTATATTCGAAAGTCCCACAAGATCTTCACTTTCTCATTTTCTATAACTTTTTCCACTTTATGTTCCCATGACTTTTTGCATACAGGTAAGTTGTATTTTTTACATAATGACCAGTGGATTAATTTAACAACTCGGTCATGTCTAGTTTTGTAATCAGTTTGTGCAATTTTCCTGCATTCACATATTAAATGTGAAACAGTTGCGACTTTGCTGTTGCAATGTCGGCAGTTTGAATTGTCGGTGGATTTTTGTAGCTTTGCTTTCATGGCCTTAGTTTGTAGTGCTTGTTCTTGAGCAGCCAGTATTAAACCTTCAGTTTCTTTCTTGATGGTTCCCATCTTAAGTCATGCCCATGTAAAGTTGTAATCCCATTTTCCTGCAATGTTTTTCAAGTGCTGTCCATGCAAAGCTTTGGTTTTCCATCTATTAAGCTGTCATCCAGCTGTTTTTCCTTATATTCTGCCTTTGTTTCTATTGTTTCTATAATGTTCTCTGTTTTCACAGCCTGCAGCAATTTTTCTGTACTTTGGTTCACATAATCATTCAAACTTCATTTTTCTTCTTCTACAGTTTGATGGATTTGCAATAGTCCTCTGCCCCCTATTTTTCTTGGCAGGTACAACCTGTCGATGTCACTTTATGGATGTAAAGCATGCTATATATTTAAAAGTTTGCACGTTTTCCAGTCCATGTTTGCCAGTTCAGCCAAAGTCCAATTGATGATTCCAGCTGAGTAGAGTATCACTGGAACTGCCCATGTATTATTATTATTATTATTATTATTATTATTATTATTATTATTATTATTATTATTTCTCTGATTTTTCTGAGTACACCAAGTGCTTCAATACCTTCTGTGTCTAATTAACAAATTCCTTCTGTGTCTAACTATACTTGGCATATAAAGTAGTGTCCTTCTTCTCCTCCTTCTCCTTCTCCTCCTTCTCCTCCTTCTTCTCCTTCTTCTTTCCTCCTTTTTCTTCTTTCCTCCTTTTTCTTCTTCCATCCCCCCTTCCTCCTCCCTCATATGTATTTGCAGAACTCCAGAGATAGAAAGCATCTATTATTTGAATGTTCATTGCATAAGAAAGAGATCAACAGCTTGGACTACACATTAAGCAAGCAAACTGTTGGATCCTTATATTAAAGCAAGAGATTTCATATGTGGTCAGAACTGAATTTTTAAAAAATCACATAAAACACATCCCTTTCTTTGACTAAAACAGTTCATTTGAGATCTGCATATCTGGCTCAGATTTGCATAATTTGCAGGAGTGTTTCAGAAATAGGTTTTGCATTCTTTATGTTATGCTTTTTCTTTAATCTGTTTCTTTTATTCCGTTCTCATTAGTGCTCTTATTAATCTTCCATGTTTTATGTTCTGTATTTGGTTTGGCCTATTGACTATTCCACAATCAAGTTACATTCTTTAGGAAAACTCATGACATCTGAATCCTTGCAAGTTACAATATGGTCTTCCTTAGAATGCATCAGGGTTTCAAACATAAAGGCTTAAATGAATAAATTGTTAGCAATACCTCTGAAAGGAAATGCTGCAGTGTTGCTTGGATCTGGATTAAGGTACCAAATCTCATATCCATGTGCAGCCAACGTGTCTATCTACGTATTGATTCTCATTGGTGCTTGCCAAGGCATCAGAATAGAATAGAATAGAATAGAATAGAATAGAATAGAATAGAATAGAATAGAATAGAATAGAATAGAATAGAATAGAATAGAATAGAATAGAATAGAAAATAGAATAGAATAGAATAGAATAGAATAGAATTTTTTATTGGCCAAGTATAATTGGACGCACAAGGAATTTGTCTTTGGTGCATATGCTCTCAGTGTACATAAAAAGAAAAGATACATTCATCAAGAATCATAAGGTACAACATTTAATGATAGACATAGGGTACAAATAAGCAATCAAATCATACTAGGAAACAATCAATATAAATGATAAGGATACAAGCAACAAGTTACAGTCATACAGTTATAGGTGGGAGGAGATGGGTGATAGGAACAATGAAAAGATTAATAGTAGTGCAGACTTAGTGAATAGTTTGAGAGTGTTGAGGGAATTAGTTGTTTAGCAGAGTGATGGTGTTCAGGAAAAAACTGTTCTTGTGTCTGGTTGTTCTGGTGTGCAGTGCTCTATAGTGAGAGAAAGTTATGTCCAGTGAGAGAAAGGAACAAAGGAAAAAAATATCTCAGCCCCTAATATCTACCTGGAATTATTTGAACAAAAGGGATGCTTTGCATATCGTTATATTCTCCCTGCGCATCATAGGAAGGGATGAAAAGAAGACATTGGATAAAAGATGAAAGTGAATTTCTTTCCTCAATCATATTGAAGCCACGCAAATCCTGAAATACAATTTTTACTTGCACGTTCTGATTATGCATATTATACACAGACACACACAAATAGGGCGGCCATTTTGTCAAATATTGTCTGAGGGAGATTTAAATTCTTCGGCTTCTAAATTAAAAAAAAAAAAGACACAAATTTAATAGAATCTTGCTGTTATTTCAGATCCACAATGATGTTTTTATCTTCTGGCCTTTCTTCCCCACCAAAAAAAATCTGAAAAGGTTCTTAGGTGGAGGCCTGTCTTTTCTCTGCTTAGCTATGCAACTTCACACAATATTGTGTGTTCAGAGATCATCTCCAGGATCAAGTTAACAATAAAAGGCATTTAAGGAGAATGGTATGGGCTTTCTGAAAGCATTTGGCTGCCAAGTTAAAGAACTGAAATTGTCAAGAAATATGTCTTCCTGACCCTTTAAAGTTTTCTGGTTTTGTAGAGTCAAGATCTTAGGACTGTTTGTTCTGACCTAGGCTTCTCAAGAGCATGAAGCAGCTTCCTCGTCCCGATAAAACCTCTTTTATTTAGATTAGAGGGAAATTCCTCTCCAGCAAAGTCCCGGCAAACAGTCTTTCATGAGATTTCACAACTACAGATCTTTTATCAGGCTCGGAGGGTTGCCAGGCCAATCTCTTCCAAACACCACGCTGTAGTAGACAATACTTGGCAAGAAGGCAAGAACAGATCTTCACTCTAATGAATTGAACTAATTGTCTCCTGCAAACTCCCCTCCCTGTTCGCTCCTCTTTATTCCCCATGGGAGGGGCCATTCACCATCCACCTGTGGCTTTACTCCTGCGTCAACCCTTCTTCCTTAGCTGTTCCCTTCTCCTGGCAGCTCTGTGCATGCGCACACTGGGAACAGGCTCCAGCTGTTCTTCAGCCCCACTGATATCCCACTCCGAAGGCAGCTGATAATTGTCGGACGGTCCTGGCCGCATCTCTGCCTCCGATGCAGAGCCCTCATCAGAGCCTTCCCCAGACTCCAGGACTGGCCCATGTTCCTCCCCAACCTCCTCGTTGTCTGAATCTGCCACCAGCTCCACTAGCTGTTGGTGGGCCACAACATTGTTCAAATGCTGGTATAGAATTCTGATTTTTAATATGGAAGGTAAAAAATAAATGCAATGGAAGTAAGATGCAGGTATTTTAAGTTAAGTTACAATAAAAAGTGTTTTTTTTAAACTCGGCAACTTTCTGGGAAGAATTCAAGAGCTCAGCTGAAGAATCTCTGTAGGAGTTGAATCAAACTCTACACATCTTCAAGCTGACAGGTTTGAAAAAAAACCTGCTCTGAATTAAATTAAATCTAGATTTTGTATTGGGTCTGCTCTCCCTACTCCTCACACACACAGACACACAAATGCTATACATGATAGGTACATATGGATATTCAGTTCAGATAATCTTTGAAACAGAATCAGTTTCGTCAAGCTGATGGGAATTGATTGAATCCAGTACCTCTGAACTGATTTGCATGATTTAAAACTTTTTTGGGTGGGCGAATCAATTTGGAAGTCCGATCGGATCTAATTCATTCAACAGTTCAGATGTTCCAATTAGAATGCTGTTGATCAAATCCCAGAGAAATCAATTGTGTTTGAATCAAAGTTTGACCAATTTCCTCATTTCTAAAAGATGAAGCTAAATCGTTAAGACTTACAGTTAATCACACCATGCTGCCTGCCGTAAAGGCTTCATTCCATTTTGCAGCACAGAAAGGATTCTAAAGGCAAGTGAGAAAAGCCCAAATGTAAATGGGAAAATAAAACATTTACCCAATTGCATCATGAATAGTCTAGCATCAGGAAGCCACAACTGAGTGAAGATATCACTAAAAATAACCACTGATGAGAAGTAACCTCTGACAAACAGTCAATAAACTTGGCCGTTCTTTCTAGGAAAGAACTATATAAAGACAGTACAATTATGGAGAGTTATCTAATTATAGCAATAGCGCTTAGACTTATAAACTGCTTCACAGTGCTTTACAGCCCTCTCTAAGCGGTTTACAGAGTCAGTATATTGCCCCAACAATCTGGGTTCTCATTTATCCACCTCGGAAGGATGGAAGGCTGAGTCAACCTTGAGCCTGCTGAGATTCGAACTGCTAAATTGCAGGCAGCCGGCAGGCAGCAGAAATAGCCTGCAGTACTGCACTCTAACCGCTGCGCCACCACGGCTAAACACTTATTTAGGGGTTGTCTGAATTTTTTCCTAAGATGATTTCAGATCATTTGGGAAAACGAATGGAAGAAGGTATTCTTTCACTGATCTTAGCTCTATGAGATTTGATGTGCATGGACAGTCAACAACCTCTGGAAGTATAACACAGGATGTACAGGTTGCATAATCTCTCCTGACAATGCTACTTACAGAAGTAATAGAATAACAGAGACCTTAGAGGTCTTCTAGTCCAACCACCTCCTGAAGCAGGAAATCCTGTACAATTCTGGATCAATGGCTGTCCAGTCTCTTCTTAAAAACCTCCAGTGATGGAGCACCCACAACTTCTCGAAGCAACTAATTAATTAGCTCAGCTGTCCTGCTCTTTTCCAGCATTTAAAGGCAAGTCAAATGTTGAGTGACTATGTTAGGCTAAATCAGTGATGGCGAACCTATGGCACCCATGCCACAAGTGGCATGCAAAGCCATATCGGTGGGCACGTGAGCATTGCCCTAGTTCAGCTCTGGCGCACATGTGCATGCTGGCCATCTGATTTTTGGGCCTTCTGGGCCCACTGGAAGTCAGGAAACAGGCTCCTTCCGGCCTCCAGAGGGCCGCTGGGGGAGTGGGGAAGGCCCGTTTTTCACTCTCCCCAGGCCCCAGAGGCTTTCTAGGAGCCTGGAAAGAATGAAAAACAGGCCTTCCAGTCCCACCGGAAGTTGGCAAACTGACCATTTCCAGCCTCTGGAGGGCCTCCAGGGGGGTGGGGAAGACCATTTTCACCTTCTCCAGGCTCCTAGAAAGGCTCTGGAGCCTGGGGAGAGCAAAAAACAGGCCTTTTGGTCCCACCAAAAGTCAGCAAATGGACCATTTCTGGCCTCCAGAGGGCCTCTGTGCCTGTGGGGAAGGCTGTTTTCACCCTCCCCAGGCTCCAAAAAAGCCTCTGGAACCTGGAGAGGGCAAAGAACGGGCTACCGGGCCCACCGTGGCATTGAGTGCCAAAAGCGGGGGGAGCACGGGGCAGGTCATGCGCGCAAGAGCGGGGGGCAGGGCGCATTTAATTATGGGTGTGGGCATGCATGCGTGCAACCCCCCTGCAGTCCCCCTGCTTTTGGCATGTGACGGCAAATAGGTTCGCCATCACTGGGCTCAACCATAATCAGGTTGGGTTAGGTTTGGGCTGAGCACCATTCTATTAGGGCTTACTGGTCGTCCTTGACTTACGACCTCAACTGAGCCTCAAATTTCTGCTGTTGAGTGAGACATTTGTTCGGTGAATTCTGCTCCATCTTACAACCTTTCTTGTCACCGTTGTTAAGTGAATCGCTGCCGCTGTTCAGTTAGCAACCCAGTTGTTCGACGACTCTGGTTTTCCCATTGACTTTGCTTGTTAGGAGGTCACAAAAGGAGGATTGCATGACCTTGGGACACGGCGATTGTCATAAATGCAACTCCATCACCAAGTGAAGAGCCTTGGATAGTACAGTGGTCTAAAGCCCTGTTATTAACATCAGCTGCCTGCAATTATTGCAGGTTCGAATCTCACCAAGGCTCAAGGTTGACTCAGCCTTCCATCCTTTCTAAGGTAGGTAAATTGAGGACCCTGTTTGTGGGGGCAATAAGCTGACTTTGTATAAATATACAAAAAGTATGAAGGCTATTGCTTAGCGCATTGTAAGCCGCCCTGAGTCTCCGGAGAAGGGCGGCATATAAATCAAATTAAAAAAAAAAAGTGTCTGAAGTTTGATTGCATGCCCCTGGGGAGGTTGCAACAGTCGTAAGTGTGAAAAACGGCCGCAAGTCCCTTTTTTCCCGGTGCCGTTGTAACTTCCAACAGTCGCCAAATGAACCTGTTGTAAGTCGAGACACACTGCATCAGTTAAAGCAAGTTTCAAGAGAGATCGGACAGCACGAGGAGTGAATCTGCGCAAAAGATCATTCGTATCATGGTAGCCCCGGCTGATTAGACTCGCTACGTGGTCAGTTCCTGAAACCAAACAGCTGGAAGGGCCCAACAAGGAAGAGATGGCATTAGTTCTAGATGACTGCTGGAGCTGCCATAATTGAGCAGTGAGTTCATTATATCAAGTCCGTCTCTGGGGCTTTGCACCATCCCAGTTAAGCAGCAGTAATAGAAAGCAGCTGGAAGAGGACGTTAGGTCAGCTGAATCATTAGCCCTGAAAATTGCATGACGATCACTTCTGTCTGACAGCGAGACTTTCACACATCATCACCCTCTTAAAAAGGGGAGGTCAAACAGTCAGCTGAACTTGGTGCAGGAATGCTATTAAAAAGAAAAAGAAGAAGGAGGAGGAGGAGGAGGAGGAGAAGGAGAAGAAGAAGAAGAAGAAGAAGAAGAAGAAGAAGAAGAAGAAGAAGAAG
>WNWU01000025.1:11474156-11485610 GCA_012654045.1 Ptyas mucosa
ATAGAATAGAATAGAATAGAATAGAATAGAATAGAATAGAATAGAATTCTTTATTGGCCAAGTGTGATTGGACACACAAGGAATTTGTCTCTGGTGCGTACGCTCTCAGTGTACATAAGGAGAATAAAATACATTCACCAAGAATAAAAAGATACAACACTTAGTAATAGTCATAGGGAAACAGTCAATATAAATTGTAAGGATACCAGCAACAAAATTATAGTCATGCAGTCATAAGTGGGAGGAGATGGGTGATAGGAACGATGAGAAGATTAATAGTAATTCAGACTTAGTGAATAGTTTTATTCGTTTAGCAGAATGATGGCGTTTGGGAAAAAACTGTCCTTGTGTCTAGTTGTTCTGGTGTGCAGTGCTCTATAGAGTTGTTTTGAGGGTAGGAGTTGAAACAGTTTATGTCCAGGATGCGAGGGGTCTGTAGATATTTTCCCAGCCCTCTTTTTGACTGGTGCAGTATACAGGTCCTCAATGGAAGGCAGGTTGGTAGTAATGGTTTTTTCTGCAGTTCTAATTATCCTCTGAAGTCTGTGTCTGTCTTGGTTTGCAGAAAGGGGTGTAAGGGAGGGGGAGGGAGGGAGGATGAGAAATTTTATTTTCTCCCAGTGGCTGTTAATGTTATTTTTACCCTGGCATGTACCTCCAATAAAAGTGCAGAAAAAGCTCACATATATCAAAAACGGTATTCCAATCAACCAATTTGGGGGAACATCATTCAAGTGTGTCAGCTGAGTAAAATGGCTCTCGGAGTCATGCTACCTGCACTGATAATGAGAAAAATAAGGAGAGGAGAAAAACATTTCTCCTATCTCTTCTTCTGCCTGTGTTAATTCTTTTTATTTCTCTAAGCCATTGGAGGGTTTGGAAAAGATTGGTAATGGAATAACACTTCCAATATAAATTGTTATTAAAAAGAAAAATAGGTCTAGTGAAATGGTAAGCATCCTTACTTGAAAACTAAGAAAACTAATTCACGCTGTGCTAATCCAATATACATTCGGGTTTTTTTAAAAATAATAATAATGATGATGATGATGATGATGATGATGATGATTTATGTAGCTGTCCAACTCAAACATAAACTCTGGGCAGCTTGCAGCAGTGGGAAAAAAACGTATATAACAAAACAAAAACTATATATTTTTTAAAAAGCCACAGGTCGCCTTCAACCTAGAATTTCTAAACATAAGCAAGGTAATTATTGACCTTTACCTTTTGTGCCATGGTTTTAAGTGAATTACTGCAGTTATCCTGGCTCCCCCCCCCTTGACTTTTGTGGGCCCCACCCCCAGGAAGGTTGCAAATAGTGATCATATGACCCAGGTCCCCACACTATAAAAAAGATGTTGAGACTCCAGAAAAAGTGCAGAGAAGAGGAACCAGGATGATTAGGGGACTGGAGGCTAAAACATACGATGAACGATTGCAGGAACTTGGCATGGCTAGTCGAGTGAAGAGAAGGACCAGGGGAGACAGGATGGCAGTCTTCCAATATTTGAGGGGCTGCCACAGAAAGTAGGGGGTCAAGCTATTTACTAAAGCACCTGAAAGGCCAGACAAGGAATAATGGATGGAAACTGAACAAAGAGAGATTCAACCTAGAAATAAGGAGAAATTTTCTGACAGTGAGAGCAATCAACCAATGAAACAGAAGTTGCCTTCGGAAGTTGTGGGAGCTTCATCACTGGAGGCTTTCAAGAAGAGACTGGACTGCCATCTGTCAAAAATGCTTGGGCAGGGGGGTGGACTAAATGGCCTACAAGATCCCTTCCAACTCTCTTAATGATCAGGGATGCTACAACCATTGTCAATACAAGCTGGTTGCCAAACATCCAAATTTTGATCGTGTGATGTTGCGGCAGTCGTAAGTTGCAGGGATCAGTTATAAGTCACTATTTCTTTGCCACTGTAACTTTGAACCATCGTTAAACAAATAGCTGTATGTCATGGACTATCTGTATGTTGCTTGTCTTAATTGTCGGGATTGTATAGTTGAGCTGAGGAAGAGGAGATGGAAGGGTATGGAAGTGAACAATATCTTCTCTTAGATAACAACATTGAATTGATTGAATTATCCATGCAGCAAAGTAGCGATATTTTCAAATGCCTGATGCCTTGCGTTGAGACAGGACAGAATTAAAGATGAAATGCAAATGGAGTTATTTATTTATTTATTTGGTCTTTTTATAAATTTTGCTTTAGCAAATTCACATTGCTCTTTCAAAAATTCACTGAAGTTAGAAGTTTTCATATTCAAATCAGGATTGGAAATAAACCATTTCTACCTTTTCCAAAAGGCAACTGGACTTCCTTAATGTTTTCTTTTAAAACATTTTGCTTCTCATCCAAGAAGCTTCTTCAGTTCTGAAGAACAGTACAGAACTGAATAAGCTTCTTGGATAATAAGCAACATGTTTTCACAGGGGAAAAAACCCAATAAAATTCAGTTGCCTTTTGGAAAAACATCTTTGGGACAACCATGACCTGGATGATTGAGAATCTCCAAATAGATGTGTTTCTGCCTTGGCTTTCCTATTGCTGCAAATTATCTCCTAGCCTTAACCTGCAAGTAATGTTTGTTACATTAAAAAAGCCATTAATGGAATTAGTCATTTCTCCCATCGATGTTAATACAATGTTTTTCTTTCTTATCGTTTGCAGGCTTTGACAATGCTGATGACAAACAACATAGAGGTAGGATTTTCTGCTTTGACTTGGCTGGAAATATTGCCCTTCCCCAATTGTGTAAGCAGTAGTGCCTGTAAGTTATGGAATATTCATTGTTGGCCTTCAAAATTTGGAGCGAGTGGTTCTTTAGTTGATTTGTGAAATTATTTTACCATAATTTATGGATCTTTTTTTCTGGCTCTCCATCTTTGCTCTTTTAATCCTTTAAAAATAGGTCAATGGTCACAGGTTTTTGGCACTTTTTCCTTTCTTTCCATAACTAAGTGAACATTATTGTGTTACATTATATGATATTGGTGGGAAAAGCAAAGTTTTTAGGAAACTTAAGACATTCTTTTAGATGTTTCTAGTCCATAAAGAGTTCAGAGGCCGGCTTATTCTATAGCAAGCATAATTGTGGAAGGAATGGATATATTTCTTTTATGTCGATATAGATACGTTGACGAAGTGAGTACATGCTGAAAATCTTATCTTAATATTATAATAATCTGTGCTTCTTCTGCACAAGAATGCATTTTTACCAACCTGTCTCCTTCATAGGGAATAAAATATAGGGTGGGTCTTAGAACATTATTGGCTGTTTAGACCAGTATTTCTCAGCAATGTTAAGCAGTGGGTTTTTTGGTGCTCTCTGAGCTTGGTTGTTTTCTTGCAGACGTTTCATGACCCAAAGCACTGATGATGTCACCTTGTTGGGTCATGAAACGTCTACAAGGAAACTATCAAGCGATCTTTCTATTGGGCATCACAAAGGATAAATATAATAAAGGAACAATATACCTAATGTTGCATATATTAACGGCAGCGAGACTGGTCTTCACGCAAAATTGGAAAAGTAAAGAGAACCCCCCATGAAGAAGAGATAATAAATAAGATACTGACTTGCACAGAAATGGACAGGCTGACTCTGGAACTCAAAGACAAGGGTGAAACGGAATAGCGTGAAATCTGGAATAAAATGTTTCAATGGTTGGAGAGGAGGAGAAATGTCGGGATAGAGAAATATGGATAAATCGAGAGTTGGAGAATTATTATATTGGTACTATGTGATAGGTAGGAATTGTATTGGTATTGGATGTAATTTTCACAGACGAAGAGATTTATGTAGCTGAATTTTGATAGATTGTACAAAGGTATATATTGAATATGAATTGTAGTTGTTGTAAGGAAAAATTTGATGGAAATATTGGAACCAGAGAAGTCGCACTATGTCCAATGTTTTTAACTGTATATTTAATAAAAAAAACTTTTTAAATTAAAAAAAAAAGGAAACTATCAAGAAAGCACCAAAGAACCAAATATTCTCCTTTATTGGTATTTTAAGATGTGTAGACTGAGGGATTCTGGGAGTTGAAGTCCATGCATCCTAAAGTTGTTGAGATTCAAAAACACTGGTCTGGAATTTCTTATCATGCCTGATGCTTCATCCATTTCAGAATTTGTTTTTACCTGCGTAACTTGATCTGTTTCTTAGTCACTGGAAAATGACAACCTGTTGACAAATGGGAGCTTGATAGTGAGCCTATTTGCATTCCCATCTAATCTGTTCTCTCATGTATTTTTACTTTAATTTTATTAGAGTTTATTCTGGTGTCAAATATGAGTGGTGCGATGGCCTAGTGGTGAAGATGCTCGCCTCCCACTCAGAAGGTTGAGAGTTCAATCCTAGGTAGCAGCAGATGTTTCTCTCTCAGGGTGCAAAAAGAAAAGAAAAAAATCTGCTGCGAACTTTGCATAGGAGTCAGGAAGGGTATCCAGCCAGTAAATGCTCAGCTCCATTCAATTGCCTCTACTCTACCCCGAACAGGGTCATAAAAAGGTAGGGGGTTTTTTATAGCATAAAATACAAATAGAAATAAAGGTTAAAGAGAAAAGGGGAAAAGGAGAAAGAAAAAAGGAGCATTATTTCCGACTCTTTTCGGTGCGGTAAAATACAAAATACAGCTGAAAATCTCAACTTTCTTCTTTCCATTTCTACAGCAACAAAGTTCATCTAGTTATCCAAGATCAAAGTTTTTCTCTTGCAAACATAAAACCCAGGAACAGCTTCCAAGTGGAAGAAAATTGGATAAGTTCTTCTCTTTTAATTAAAACAATTAGCTTAGCCATCTTTACCAACTCCATCACTTTTCCCATCCATTCTTCCCTTGTGGGAGTTGATGTGTCTTTTTACACATGGAGGATTCTTGCCTCTATCAACATATATAATAACACATTTCTAAATTTTCTTTATAACACGTGTTATTCTTAAATGCAGGGAGCTCCTGATGCACTGGAGAACTCTTTCCACAGCCTTCTTTTCATCTGCGGTGCAATTAATTCATCATAGCTCCACAGTCCTAGTTGTGATGCCTTTTTAATAATCGCACTCTCTTTCAGTGAGCCTAGACTCCTTTGTTTTAAATGTAATATCAGTTGATGGCCCAGAGAGCTTTTTCTGTACGAAGCGAGGCTCAGCTTCACAGCAGGAAATTTGCAATGTTCACTAAAGCTAATTTTTAACTATAACAATATGTCTAGGTGACTCCAACTGCTGCAGTCAGATAAATTTTTAATGGGAACCTTTGGTAAATTAAATTGCATTATTAAAGAGAATAGATAAACTTGGCTAGCTGCTTTAAAGAATGAGGACAGAGGTTCATTTGCATCGGGCAAGAAATGACAATCTAATTCACTTACATTTAACTTGAAAGTGCTGTTTTTTAAGATTTCAAACCTGTCTGCCTTGCAAGCATGAATGCTCACTTAATCATCAATAAATTGAATAGCGCAGAGATGAAAATTAAAGTAATCTGTGATTGCATCTCTGTCTTCAGCAGAGTGCTCAAACCAGGGGTTTGGACCGAATCCTGTACATTGAGTTAAAAAGCACCCAATTCCCTCACCCCACTCCCCCGATCCTGATTTCAGATTCCTGGCAGAATCACACTGCTTGCTTTGTTCTGGCTTAAGGACGTGCAAGTTAAATTTGACATCTGAATGCTACTGGAATCTTAAAGTCACCACAGGGGAAATGTCCTTGGTAAGAGATAATTCTCGTTTCCGAGCAGGAAGAAGGAAATAGAATTAAAATGGCTTGATTTGAGAAGAAAGGGTTGGTGTCAAGAAAAATGTAGGCTTGGATGTCGATCGGAAGCTTTGTGCTACTCAGGGGTGGGATTCAAAAATTTTAGCAACTGGTTCACTGCCTGGTTGCTGGGTGGCTGTGGCTGTGGCCATGGTTTGCGTGGCCTACTCGGTCTTCTGCACCACAGTGGGCAGGGTGCAATTTTGCCCTCCCCAGGCTCTGGAGGCTTTCCTCGAGCCTCCAGGAAAGTGAAAATGGCCTCCCCAGGCTCTGGAGGCCCTCCGGAGGCCAGAAACAAGCCCGTTTCCGGACTTCCAGTACTTCCGGGAGGCCCATTTTTTGCCCTCCCAGAGCCTCTGCAAGGGCACTGTACTTACCTGGCATCCAAAATGGGCCGCATGGAGACTCCTGGGAGGGGCAGGGTCAGCCAGTCCTTACAACTACCGGTTCAGCGAACCAGATTAAAATTAACATCCGTTTCGCCCGAACTGGTCCAAATTGGATGAATCCCACCCCTGGTGCTACCCCTCATTTTGTAACCTTGATATGCTAGGAAGTGCCAGGTCAATGTTTCTCAATCTCAGCAAATGGAGTTCAGATGGGTGGACTTCATCTCCCAGAATCCGCCCAGCCTACTGCTTTTTTGCCTTCTGAAAAAAGCTACTTTTGGAACTTGGAAATGTTTGTTTCCTACATCTATTGGGTCAACTTCTTGCTTCTTCCCATTCAAATGACACGACAGTCCCTCCTTTCCATTTTCTTCCCACAGCCTCTCAGAATGAGATTTTTTTAAAAATGGGCAGGTAACACCTGAGAAGAGCTCTTAAAATAATATCTGTCTGTGCTGCATATTTTTCAGTGTCCTTCCCTTCGTAAATATTCAAATGACTACCTCCTTTAAAAAAAAAAGATTGTAATCTCATGCATATGGATCCTAATAAAAAGATGGTTACCACAAACGGCTCAGCTCTCTTGTACAATAATACACTTAATGGACCATGTTAAAGCCATTAGAAAACGGACTTCTGGGCAGGCTGGAAGATGGCCGTTTGTTATCTCCGGGGCGATAATTGGCAAGTTTAAGCAATCAGACAGATTCATTCCTGCTATCTATCACCGTACTGAATGGGGATCAAAATGCTGTCTTGTATCCATGGGTAACAGTTCGCACGGCCAAACTAAATCTAGACCAGGGGTGTCAAACTTGATTTCATTGAGGGCTGCATCAGGGTTGTGTTTGGCCTCAGGGGGCTGGGGTGGGCGTGGCCAGGGTGTGTCAGAGGGGGCGTCTGTAGTGGCCTGAGGACTCAGCCAGCATAAACAGGCTCCCGAGCTCAGTTTTCGGCTGTGACGGCCTCCTGCAACCCTCTGCCAGTGGAAATAGAGCTCGGGAGGGCCACGCACAGGCCTCCCGACCTCCGTTTTCTCTGGCAGACGCACTGTGGGCCGGTCCTTTGCTGTTTCCAGGACAGCCATGTGGGCCAGACCTAAGCCCACACCTGCGGGTCAGATCCGGCCTCTGGGCCTTGAGTTTTACATCCCTGAGCTAAGGCATCAGTTTAGATGACAAGCCACCCCATGCTAATGTTGGAGAAGATAATCTGTCCACTTTTAATTCATACTTCTCAAACCAGAAGGTATTTGTATGGCAGACTCTATATTTTTTTCCAAAAGGTGTCATACAATTTGCATTTGAAAACATAGGCATATTAATTAGTCCACTTTAGAGTAAAGTAAGCACCCCACCATGCTCTTATTGCAGAAAAGCGATTTCCCCCCCCAAAAAAAGTCTAATAGACATGAGCACGAAGATGCTTGCAAATGTTTTAAGCCCTTCTCTCCCCCCCCACCTCCCATCCCCCTACCTGTCTTTTCCTTCAAATTCTCCAACTGATATGGCAGTGGGCCATACCGAGCATATGGTTTTGAAAGTGAGAAACAGAGATTGACGGATTTATTCATCTCCCATGGCAGGCTTCCCTCTGGCTCATGATTTTCAGTGCAAAGGGTGCTTGTAATACAGACTAGCTATAAGCATGTTATCAGGGTGCACTTTGCTTATTCAGAAATGCCATTCAATAAGAGAGAGAGAGAGAGAGAGAGAGAGAGAGAGAACGGGGGTACACATCCTTGTTCTGAAGCAGTAGGTCAAATTTAAGAAGCAGCATGCTTTTAGAAATGTCAAATAATGTGTTTCACTTCTAATCATCATTTTAATGCAGCGACACTTGCTTTTTAAAAAATTGACACAACTGACAGCTATTCTGCAAAGTAGAAAGGAGGGGATGGGCCATGCATAGGTTTGTACGTTGACAATAATTTCTCCCAGGCAAGAGTAATGCAACCTTTGAATTTCAGGAACACCTATCAATTAGAACCTGCGTGAGAAGAGTTTGTTTGCTAGACTTGTATGCCATCTTTCCTCTATGTCATAGGATGCTGGACTCCCTCCACCATTCCCCCATCCCAGCCATATCCGAGAATAGATTGTGCTGAGGAAGATTGATTGGCTTAGAGGCATACAAAGAGCTTCCTTGGTAAAAAATAGAGTCTAGGTCTCTCTAATCTCTAGTCTGACACCTTTACCACTGCTACTGGGGTGGAATGAAGTCTGGATTCCCAAGAGCAAAGAGACGGCAAAGATTAGATAGTTTCTCCAGGAGAAGAAGAGTTAAAGCAATTCTCAGAGGGTATCTTAAATGACACAAGTACCATATTTCCCCGAAACTAAGACCTCTCCAGATAATAAGCCCAATTGGGCTTTTGAGCGCATGTGTTTAAATAAGCCCTCCCCTGAAAATAAAGCCTTTGAAGCACCAGTGCAGCCGGTCCTCGCCATTTCCTGGGGGGAAGGGGGGAACATGCCCCACACGCATGTGCCAGCCACGCAGAACGGCCTCGCAGAGGCTGCTCCCACAAACCCTAGCTCCCGCGCCCCTTCTCTTGGTGGCGGCCACAAAAAGAGCAGGACTTCCAGCGGCAGCACAACACAGCTGCCCATCAGCTGTTCGCCCCTGTGGGTGTGCATGTGCTTCCAGCCATACTTTCCAGGACTTTGCACCATGCTGTCAGCCCAGCCACACCGCTGTGACCGGATGTCCCATCACCGTTGCCTGCTGGTGCCACTCACAGCCAGACCCAGCCAGGGTAGCAGCCTACTGACGAGTGGCTGTCTGGTGCTGCCCTGATGTGTCCAGCTGCCACCACCGCAGCCTTGCTCATCATTGGACTCGCCAGCTCCAATGGTTGCAGCTCTGTGCCCCCCACACTTCCAATATGTATGGCGAGCTTGCACCTCCTGCACCGCAAAAAAAAAAAAGGAAAAGACCTCCCAGAAAATAAGGCCAAGAGCTTATTTCGGGGGTCAAAAGAAAATAAGATCCTGTCGTATTTTCAGGGAAATATGGAGTTGCTTTAGTTTGGCAAGATTCTGTCTATACCAGTGATGGCTAACCTTTTTGCCATTGCATGCCAAAAATGGGAGGAGCGTGGTGGGGTCACACACACGTGTGCCCACATCCATTATTCTATGTGCCCCGCCCCCCTGTCCTTCCCCCACTTTTGGCACATGATGGCACAGTGGGCCCGGTAGGACCATTTTTTGCTCTCCCAAGGCTCCAGAGCCTTTCTAGGAGCCTGGGGAGGGCAAAAACAGCCTTCCCCATCCCCCACAGAGGCCCTCTGGAGGCCGGAAACAGTGTGTTTTCTGACTTATGGTGGGCCCAGAAGGCCCGAAAATCAGCTGGCTGGCGCACACATGCGGGTTGGAGCTGAGCTTGCGTGCCCACTGATATGGCTCCGCGTGCCACCTGTAGCACCCGTGCCATAGGTTCGCCATCATGGGTCTATACTGTAGGTGTGGAACAATGGAACTACTGAGTTTTGCCGCATTTTACAAACTTTCTTGGCACGGTTAAGTGAATGGCTGCAGTTGTTAAGTTAGCAAAATGGTTCTTGAGCGAATCTGGCTTCCCCGTTGACTTTGCTTGTCAGAAGGTCATGAATGAGGATCACATGACCTTGGGACAATGCAACTGTCATAAGTACATGCCAGTTGCCAAAATGGTCCAAATTTTGATCACGTGACCATGAGGATACTGCAATGGTCGTAGTAAGTGTGAAAAGCGGACATAAACCACCATTTTCAGTGCCATTGTAACACTGAATGGCCAGTAAACATATTGTTATAAGTCAAGGACTACCTGTAATTCACACATCTAGTTAGATATGTTTGGAGCTGGAGAAATGTGTGCAGCTGATCACATTTCCAATTGTGGGAATTTGGAAGCGGAACACAGTTAATTAACCAGAATTCTTCAGTGACACACAGTTCAATCTCTGTTGATAGTTGCATGGCTCATTTCTGAATGTCGTGCAGTTTCTCTGCTTTGAATATGGTTTTAAGATGGGTAGATAAGAACTTTAGAACAGTTGCTTTAATCAATGCCTATTCATGCATTCTTTTGAAGGGAAAATATATATATATATATTCCAGAAGTATTAAGATGTCAGGACTGTATGTATCTTTGTGAAAAAAATTAGGCCCCATAAGGAGAAGCTCAAAACTCAGAGATGCAAGAAATATTTTAGCAATTTTTTTTTTTAAATTAAGGGTGGGGAAAAGGCAGAGAAATATTTGCATGACCGAATACAATTATACTTAGCTTTTTTTTCTTCTTCTTCCTATTTCGCTTTGCAATTTCATCAAGATATGGCCAGGCTATGTTCCCACCATGTACTTAACTGATCCCCATTTCCTCTTCTGTTCTGGGCTTTCCATTCTTTAAGTCAGGGGCAATGGTGAAATTCAATTTTTTTTACTACCGGTTCTGTGGGCGTGGCTTGGTGGGCATGGTGTGGCTTGGTGGGTGTGGCAGGGAAGGATATTGCAAAATCTCCGTTCCCTCCCTACTCCTGGGGGAAGGATATTGCAAAATCTCCATTCCCTCCCCACTCTGGAACCAGCCAAAGGTGGTATTTGCTGGTTCTCCAAACTACTCAAAATTTCCGCTGCCAGTTCTCCAGAACCTGGCAGAACCTACTGGATTTTACCCCTGGTCAGGGGTCTCCAAACTTGGCAACTTTAAGATTTGTGGACTTCAACTTCCAGAATTCTAAAGCCAACATGGCTGGTTGAGGAATTTGGGGAGTTGAAGTGCACAAGTCCTAAAGTTGTCAAGTTTAGAGATCGCTGGTTTATGTCAAGAGATGAAGATGGGTGTTAGTAAGTTTATTAACTCACCATCTTGCCAGGAATCCCAATTCTTTGTGCACCACTCAGCATCCCTCTATGAAAGATTGGTGGTTTTAAAAGGGGACAGATAAACAAACAAACAAATAATCCCCATAGGGGTAGTGATGGCACAGTGTCACTCATAGCACCCAATCCTATAGCAATAGCATTTAAACTTATATACCGCTTCACAGTGCTTTGCAGCTCTCTCTAAGCAGTTTACGGAGTCAGCCTCTTGCCCCCAACAATCTGGGTCTTCATTTTACCCACCTTGGAAGGATGGAAGACTGAGTCAACCTTGAGCCTGGTGAGATTTGAACTGCCAAATTGCAGGCAACCAGCAGTCAGCAGAAGTAGCCTGCAATGCTGCATTCTAACCACTGCACACGGTGGAAGGAAGGAAAGAAGGAAGGAAGGAAGGAAGGAAGGAAGGAAGGAAGGAAGGAAGGAA
>WNWU01000025.1:11494966-11509658 GCA_012654045.1 Ptyas mucosa
AAGAAAGAAAGAAAGAAAGAAAGAAAGAAAGAAAGAAAGAAAGAAAGCCAAACAAACCTTTCAAACTTCCTAGTAAAGACTTCTACCAGAAAGGTCAAGACGTTAATGGGAACTGCTATTACTTCTGTGGTGAAAAATGAACTACGTGAAACATTGACCACACATCTTTTTGTGAAATGTCACAAAACCGGCAAGAAGGAGGGGGACGTTGTAGCAGAGGCTTGCACTTTCTCTAATATTTCTAACAATGGCTGTTGTCGGTTTTGATGAACACTGCCTTCCAAAAAGAACAAATGGAAAATAATGTATTTGGGTCCCCTGGCTGGGGTGGATAGAGCTCATCATACTTCCCCCTCCACCATGATTGGAGACGGGTCAAGAATCCAAGAAATAAAAATAAGAATGGACCTAACTAAGGCAGAGTGAAGTCGTGTGTGAAAAGTTGCCGGTTGCTGTATTTAGAGAGAGAAGCACAATTTTAAAGGCCATCTTAGCACTTGCAAAGAAGGAAATTGGCAGAGGGGAGGGGAGGTTGGAGCCAGGGGTGGGCTTCAAAATTTTTAGCAAGGGGTTCTGTGCCCGGTTGCTGGTGGGCGTGGCCATGGTGGGCCGTGGCCTAGTCGGGCTCCTGCACCACGGCGGGGTGGGGGCATTTTTGCCTTCCCTGGGCTTGAGAGGCTTTCCTCGAGCCTTCACAAGGGTGAAAACAGCCTCCCCAGGTTCCCGAACCCCTGCGAACCCCCAGCAGCCCACCCCTGGTTGGAGCCACAATTTTGGGATTGTGGACATCCCTGTAGCCGCAACGTGTCTACCATCTAAAATCAAAACAAAGCTTCACACACCAGAGGTTTTGGTTTTCAATTTGTGGCACGACAATAACAGTCTCTGTTGGAAGAATGGCAGTTTGTGTGTGTGTGTGTGTGTGTGTTTTTAATAATGTGGCTTGACCTTGGGGAAAACAAACGAAATATCCTGTCTAGAAACATTGCCCTTCAAAAGTTAAATACTAGGATTTTCTATTAAAGGTGAAGAAGAGGCCAGTTTTAGACGCTGCTTCCAAAACGTTGATGTTATTTTCTGACTTTCGTTCAGTCCCGTAGCAAGAAATAAATAGATAAAAACATGTTTGCTTGCAATACGAAACTGTGTCCTGTTTTGACCGTCACCTCTCATCCTCCCATTGTTATATTTTTTACTAAAATGGGGTCTTGGATTTAAAATAAGGTAATGAAATTGCATTCCACACTGTAAATCCGCCTATTTTCATTTTAAAACTTGTGGTGGCTACTGCATTCTTCCATCCTTCAAGGTGACAAAGGAGGAAAACAGAACGTGACATCCTGGAAATTGTGTTTATTTGATTAAGATTCTTCCCATTAAGGCCGCTATGGTATAGACTCGGCCAACCTTAACAGATTAACAGAGTTGGAAGGGACCTTGTAGGTCATAACCCCCTGCCCAAGCAGGAGACCCTACACCATTTCTGACAGAGGGCAGTCCAGCCTCTTCTTGAAAGCCTCCAGTGATGAAGCTCCCACAACTTCCGAAGGCACCTTCTGTTCCATGGGTTGATTGTTCTCACTGTCAGAAAATTTCTCCTTATTTCTAGGTTGAATCTCTCCTTGATCAGTTTCCATCCATTTTTCCTTGTCTGGCCTTCAGGTGCCTTGGAAAATAGCTTGACCCCCTCCTCTCTGTGGTAGCCCCTCAAATATAACATTGGAAGACTGCTATCATCTCTCCCCTTGTCCTTCTCTTCACTAGACTAGCCATGCCCAATTCCTGTAACTGTTCTTTTTTTTTTGAAAAAGTTTTTTATTTTTTTTCTCATAAACATATCTTAAATGTACAATTTCTTATCTAACATACATATTTTCTTTTAACTTCCATACTAATACAATCTTCATCCTAAACAATTTAATTATATTTGGGGTTGCTCTTCTATCATTTCATATCCCTTGTTTTACAACAATCTTTCTTCTCCCTCTCCTCTCTTTCCTTTCCCTCCCTTCTTCCATCTACTCTTCTACTTTCTTCTTTCCTCCTCTCCTTCTCCTTCTCTCCTTCCCCTTCCTTTCCCCCACACCTCCCTTTTTTCTCCCTTCTAACCTTTTCTCCTACTCTTGTTTCCCCTCTCTTTCTTCCTCCCCTTTTCCCTTTCTTTCCTGTAACCGTTCTTCATAGGTTTTAGTCTCCAGTCCCCTAATCACCCTGGTTGCTCTTCTCTGAATTTTTTCTAGAGCCTCAACAACCTAGGCCAGTGATGGCTAACCTTTTTGCCATTGCGTGCCAAAAGCGGGGGGAGCATGGAGGGTCACGGGTGCGTGTGCCTACATCCATAAGTCAATGTGCCCCGCCCTCCCGCCCATGTGCACGTGACCCCCCCACTTCCCCCTGCTTTTGGCACGTGATGGCACAGTGGGCCCGGTAGGCCCATTTTTCCCCCTCCCCAGGCTCCAGAGGCTTTCTAGGAGCCTGGGGAGGGCAAAAACAGCCTTCCCCATCCTCCCGGAGGCCTTCCGGAGGCCAGAAACAGCCAGTTTCCTAACTTCCGGTGGGACCGGAAGGCCTGAAAATCAGTTGGCCGGTGTGCGCCTGCACGCTGGAGCTGAGCTAGTGCAACATTTGCGTGCCCACCAATATGGCTCCGCGTGCCACCTGTGGCACCCGTGCCATAGGTTCGCCATCACGGATCTAGGCCAAGAAAAGCCAACACTGGTCAGGTAAAGCATACTTTTCACTTTGTATGCTCTTCCTTTAGATCAGTGTTTCTCAACTTTGGCAGCTTGATAGTTTGTGGATTTCAGTTGCCAGAATTTCCTAGCCAGCAGTCCCTACATCTTCAAGTTGTCACGGTTGAGAAATGCTGCTTTAGACCAGGGGTGAAATGCTCCCGGTTCGGACCGGATTGCCTGATCCGGTAGCGATGGCGGTGGGTGGTTCAGAGAACCGGTAGCAAAAATCTCTGTGCCCCCCCATGCCCAGCTGAGCCACGTGATCATCAGAGGCTTTTTTTTTTACTTTTAAAAGCATTTTTTCTACAACCTCTTCCGACGAAAAAATGCTTTTAAAACTAAAGAAAAAAGCCTCTGATGATCGCGCGGCTCAGCTGGGATCATCAGAGGCTTTTCAAAGCATTGTTTTCTGCAACCTCTTGGCCGAAGAAGTGGTAAAAAAAATGCTTTGAAAAGTCTCTGACGATCCCAGCTGAGTTGCCTGATTGTCAGAGAGGTATTTTTTAAAAAGCCTCTCTGACGATCCCAGCTGAGTTGCCTGATCGGCAGTGGCTTTTCAAAGCATTAGAAAAAGTGCTTTAAAAAGTTTTTTTTAAAAAAAGTTGGCCACGTCCACCCAGTCACATTACCCCCACCCCCACCAAACCACGCCCACAGAACCGGTAGTAACAAATCTTACATTTCACCCCTGCTTTAGACAAATGCCTTTCCAACTTGGCAAGTTTGAGAAGTGTGGACTTCAACTTCTAGAAGTCCAATCATCTTCAAGTTGCCAAGTTTGGAAAACATGGCTTTTGACTATTACATAAACCTATTGAGAATTCTCTGGATTGCTGTAGAAGGAAAAAAAAAAACCAGAAATATTTAACTTCTTTGCTTTATCTCATTCAGTCTGGGGAAGGAAAGGGTCAATATATATTTATTTTCCAATCCTTCATGTAGCAGCCTGCACACGGTGTAACCGGTTTTGACTCTTCGTAGTTGTTATTAATTTATTTTTGATACTTAGCATTTTGTATGGCTCTCTCACTTTTACATACACCAGCTGCCCTGTTGCACGCATAATTTATCCGGGATCATCTGAAAATTAGAAATTTAATCTCTTTGAACCCAGGGCTTGAAATGCTAAAACCCTCAATCTTGGATCTGTTGAAAGCTAACTTGAAAAGACTTTTTGATCCAGCAACTCAACTACGGGAAATGGATCCTGTGAACCTGCAATCCATTTACCAACAGTTAAATGAATCCCTTTTGATTCAACCCAAGTTTTGGGAGTCATATGACACGCTAGCAATTAACCACACTGCCTGAGTTTCCACAATAGACTAGGATAAAATGGGATTTGTAAAACTGGTGCAGTCTACTGGAAGAGCATTTCTTACATCTTATGTCAGCTTTATTAAGATGCCTTCTCTATATAGCTTGCTGAAGCTTGATAGTTGCATGACTGAGATTGCTTTAGCAAATATTCAAGGCAGCTAGCATATTTTTAAGGGGGGGGGATCCCCAAAATGAAAAACACATCATCATAATCATCTTTTAATGATTCCATAATCCCTTGCGGGGTGGAGTCTGGGCAACTGAATGGAGCAAGTAGAGTGTTCTTTTAATGGCCAGATGCCCTTCCTGTCGCCAATGAGGAGTTTTGTTCAGCAGATATAGTCTCATTGTGCCCAGAGAGAGAAATATCTGCCTTTACCTAGGATCGAACTCACAGCCCCCTGATTGCGAGGCGAGAACTCCACCTCTAGGCCACCGCCCCACTCCCCAAAGTGAAAAACACAATTCAGAATTAATTCTAAAATCATCTCACAGTCAAAGACCTGGTGAAAAACGTGCATCATTGTCTCTTACTGCTAAGAATGCAGAGGCCAACGGCACATCCTTAAGATCCATTTGTCTCAAAAGGTTGGACTAGAAGACCTCCAAGGTCCCTTCCAAATCTGTTATTCTGTGTTCTGAAGTGCCTTCCACGGGCTGGGAAACATTCCACGTTCCAATGGACTTTTCAGCACAGATTCCGACAACCAGGGAATCTTCAAAAGAGCCTAGGCAGATTTTTAATCCCAACATCCGTTTCATATTGGTGCCTCCCAACAGCAACATAAGCTCAAAGAGACCCATTCAAAGAAATTAGAAAGAAATTCAAAAGCACACTGGAAGTCAGGAAACAGGTGTTGAGTTCCCACCATGGACGAATGGCTGCAAAAGTTGATGGAGTTAGCAAAGATGGCTAAATTGACTGCTTTGATTAAAGAAAACAAATACAATTATTTTTGTTTCTACTTGGAAACCACTTCTGGACTTTATGCTTGAGGTGGAAAAAAAAATGAAACTTTGATTTGGGGCTTTACCGATTAGATAGGTTTGTTGTTATAGAAATGGCTACTTTATATTATTATGTAAAAGTGAAAGTTGAGGTTTGATATTGCTATCCTATTCTAGTGCACCGAAGAGAATCAAAAGTCAATGCTTCCCCCTCTTTTTTCTACATTTTCCCCTTCCCTTTTCCCTCCCCTATTTTTTCCTCTCATTTTCTTTTGTATTTTTCTATTTTATACCGTAAACTAGTTTTTTTAAAAAAGGAATCAAGGGCTGTTTCAGAAAGTCCCAGAATTACTCTGCTACCGTGTTTCCTCGAAAATAAGATCCTGTCTTATGGTTTTTTTGAACCCTGAAATAAGCGCTTGGCCTTATTGCAGTGGTGAAATCCAATTTTTTTACTACCGGTTCTGTGGGCATGGCTTGGTGGGAGTGGCAAGGGAAGGATATTGCAAAATCCCCATTCCCACCCCACTCCTGGGGGGAAGGATATTGCAAAATCTCCATCCCCACCCCACTCTGGGGCCAGCCAGAGGTGGTGTTTGCTGGTTTTCTGAACTACTCAAAATTTCCGTTACCTGTTCTCCGAACTGCTCAAAATTTCCGCTACCGGTTGTCCAGAACCTGTCAGAACCTGCTGGATTTCACCCCTGCCTTATTGCCATGCACTCAAAAGCCCGACTGGGCTTATTATCAGGGGATGTCTTATTCTGGGGAAAACAGGGTAGACATAAGCTTTCTCAAAGAAGCAGCCATAACGTCTAGCATGTAGGACTATGCTGGCTGGGGAATTCTGAGACTTGAAGTCTATAGTGGGGAATTCTGAGACACACTGAATTAAGGGAATTCTGGGACTTGAAATCCAGGCATCTTAAAGTCAACAAGATTGGGAAACTGCTCTAGAGGGGCACAGGTCTGTGTGTTTTTAAAGGAAGGTTTCAGTCCCTCCATGTATGGAATGTTAATGTTGTGTTTTGGATTAAAACCAATATATTGTTATATAATATAACAATAAAACCAGTCAAATTTGTGGTTTCAAATATACCTTACAATACCAACCAAGAAAAGACTTATTTTGTAGCAGTATATTTGTGTATGTGTATATAGCCATGATGGCAAATCTATGGCACGCAAGCCCGAAGTGGCACGTGGAGCTATGTCGCCTGGCACGCATGGCATCACCCGTTCCTCTTCTGGGTTTCTGGCGCATATGCACATTCGCTGCCCAGCTGGCCTTTGTGCATGAGGCAGTGCCAGAAACCAAAAGAGCTGGTCTTCTATTTTCCAATGTGACCATGTGTGCCAGCCAGTTGATCATCGCGTGCACATGTGCGGCAGTAACCGGAAGTACCTTATCTGGCATACACATGTCTCCGGGCAGCTCCTCTTCCTGGTTGCGATCCGGAAATTGTGCGGGAAGCACACATGTGTGCAGGAAGTGCTCCCTTTTTGACGCTTGGTGCCGAAAAGGTTTGCCATCACTGGTATATACCGTTCTCTGCATTATTGCATGATCTTAATGGGGCTAAATTTTGGGGTAGGGCTTATATTTCGAGCATCCTGAAAAATCATGCTGGGGCTTATTTTCTAGTTGGGTCTTGTTTTAGTGGAAACAAGGTGTGTGTTTGTGTGTGTGTATCTATATATCTCTATATCTATCTATCTATCTATCTATCTATCTATCTATCTATCATCTCATCTATCTATCTATCTATCTATCTCTATCTATCTATCTATCTATCTATCTATCTCTATCTATCTATATATTTATATCTATCTATATCTATATCTAAGGGATGTGGTGGCTCAGTGGCTAAAATGCTGAGCTTGTCGATCGAAAGGTCGGTAGTTCAGCGGTTCGAATCCCTAGTGCCGCGTAACAGGGTGAGCTCCCGTGACTTGTCCCAGCTTCTGCCAACCTAGCAGTTCGAAAGCATGTAAAAAAATGCAAGTAGAAAAATAGGGACCACCTTTGGTGGGAAGGGAACAGCGTTCCGTGAGTCTTTGGCATTTAGTCATGCCAGCCACTTGACCATGGAGACATCTTCGGACAGCACTGGCTCTTCGGCTTTGAAACAGAGATGAGCACCACCCCCTAGAGCTGGGAATGACTAGCACATATGTGCGAGGGGAACCTTTACCTTTATATCTATATCGAATCTATGTATCTATATCCATATCTATATATCTATATCTATATCTATATCTATATCTATATCTATATCTATATCTATATCTATATCTATATCTATATCTATAATCTATCTATCATATATATTTGTGTGTGTGTGTGTATAATTTATATTTGCTGATGAGAGCTAAATAGGTTGAAATAGATCTATACTAGACTCCCTTTATTTCTTTATCAGCGAAATATAAATTTAGTATAAAATGGTTTGTCGTGAATGCGACTGCTGGAGGCCTCCTGGATTGGAACTGAAAGGCGAAAGGGAAGCAGTATGCTCCCTCCCACATGTTGGGGTAGACCAGGTGCTTCAACAAAAAAACACAGAAAAACATATATAACATACATACATTTCATACATCATACACACACACACACACACACACACACACACACACACACACACATATATTCTAAAATAATGCGAACGAAAGTAGAGATAACACATGTTCCATGTTCACAGCAGGGGAGTTTGGAAGCCCTGCCATGCCCAGGTAAATCACATTAGCAATATTAAAGCACCTACCATATGGGTATCTTGTTTCTTTCAAGGACAATGAGGTTACAGCTCTCCTGCAATTGCTGAGATTATTCCTCTGCCTAAACGCAAGTAATTGCTTTTTCATTCCAATCTCTTCCTTTCAAAGAGAGAAAATTCATGTTTATTGTATTATATTGCTTGCATTCTTCAGTCAGCTAGAGAGAGAAAAACCAAACCACATCAGGCTTTAATGCTGGAAGCTACGGAAATGTTCAGAGTTGACATCACTGCAACATTTGTACTAGAACCTGGTGTAATTTGGTTTATAAAGCACATGCTCTTTATGTCTGGCGAGGCCCTTCTGTGTCTAAGGTATTTCTCATCTAAGCAAGTCACTTTCTGGATAGACTGATGTAGAAAGGTTGATTTGCAAGACAATATGAACATACACACAACACATGTGCGCACTTCTTTTCAAAGAGAGGCCCAAATGATACACACACACCTCCGTGTGTATAATTTGAATTTCTTGCAATATACAGCTTCATTAACTTTTAACAAGAAAGGCTGTTATGCTTAGGATCTGAAGCTAAAGCAGTCATAAAGCTTATTCTTCCCAGCTCTATGTACTTGTTCAATTGTGAATCTACCCAGGTAATGATCTTTCAAGGGCGTCTATCTCTCCATGCATGGTCTTTCTTCTGCAAGGAAGCCCCGAAGCACAAATAAGAAGAATGTGTGCGGAGATTCTCAGTCCTCCAGGTCATGGTTGTCCCAAAGGTGCTTTTTCAAGAGGCAACTGAACTTTCTGGTTTTTCTTTGAAGGCATTTTGCTTTTCATCCAAGAAACCTGTTCAGCTCTGACTGGATAGTGGGGAATGGAAGGATTTATAGTCCTTGCAGACAAAGATGGACATTTGCATTCTTTTAGTGAGTCATTGAGTGCAAAAGTTGGTTTGAAACTCAACATTAAGAAAATTAAGATCATGGCACCTGGCCCTCTCAATTCCTGGCAAATAGTTGGGGAAGAAATGGAGGTAGTGACAGATTTTATTTTCCTGGGCTCCAAGATCACCGCGCATGGGGACTACAGCCAAGAAATTAAAGGATGCTTGCTTCTAGGGAGGAAAGGTATGGCAAAGTTAGACAGCGTACTAAAAAGCAGAGACATCACCCTACCAACAAAAGTGCATATAGTCAAGGCTGTGGTTTTCCCAGCTGTGAAAGCTGGACTATAAGAAAGGTTGAATGCTGGAGAATTGAGGCCTTTGAACTATGGTGCTGGAGAAGACTCCTGCGAGTCCCTTGGACTGCAAGGTCATCAAACTGATCAGTCCGATCAGACGATCAACCCTGAATGCTCTTTAGAAGGACAGATCCTGAAGATGAAACTCAAATATTTTGGCCACTAATGAGAAGGAAGGACTCACTGGAGAAGAGCCTAATGCTGGGAACAATTGAGGACAAAAGAAGAAAGGGAAGGCAGAGAATGAGATGGCTGGATGGAGTCACTGAAGCAGTCAGCGTGAGTTTTAATGGTCTCCGGGGGATGGTAGAGGACAGGAAGGCCTGGAGGAACATTGTCCATGGGGTTGCGATGGGTCAGACATGACTTCGCAACTAATAACAATGAAGTGAGTCATTAGTAAGAGGAAATAAGGGGAATGTGGTCCCTTTATTCTTCCTATCATTTCCCATCAGTAGCCATGCTACCTAGAGAAAGTGGGATTCAAAATATTCTTGACAGAGGAGCTGGAGGGCCAGTCTTGACAACCTGTCGGACAAAACCCAAGAACAACCCAGCCAAAGTTCACTTCTTCATTTGCTTACACCCAATTGACAGAAGCTTGCCAGACTAAATCTATACAGGTAGTTCTTATAAAGGACTTGTGACCACAATTGAGTCCGAAACTTCTGTGGCAAAGTGAGAATTCATTAAGTGAGTTTTGCCCCATTTTATGACCCTTCTTGCCATGGTTGTTAAGTGAATCACTGCTGTTGTTAAGTTAGCGATGTGGTCATTGAGTGAATTTGGTTTCCCCATTGACTTTGCTTGTCGGAAGGTGGCAAAAGGGGGATCACACAACCACGGGAGGCTGCAATCATCATAAAGATGAGTCAGTTGCCAAGCGTCTGAATTTTGACTGTGGGCATGCTGCAATGGTCGTAAGTGTGAAACATGGTCCTAAGTTATTTTCAGCGCCATTGTAACTTTGAACAGTGATTAATGAACTGTTATATGTAGAAGATTATCTGTACTATCCTGGGAAATTCTAGAGAGTGACCATCCTAAATTTCTTCTGCTTTCTCTGATCTATTTTTCTAGTCATAAAGGGTCCCTGGGTGACTTTGGGTTAGTTCCTCATGCTTTCTCACTTTACCACACAAGGTTGTTGTGGGGGGAAATCAGGAGGAGAACATCCCCTGTCCACTACCTTCATTTACACTCAATCTCCATGTCATTTATCATTTAGGGTGCTCTTTGTATTGTTTAAACAAAGTAAAAATCTCTCACCAATCTGTTCCTGTTATTTCCTCTTTCTTCCTGAAACTGTCACAGCCTCAGCAGCTTAATGGCTGCTACTCTGGCATTGGAAAAATGGCTTTCCTGGATCAACCAGGGACTTTGCGGTGTCCCTGGGATCAGCAGGATGTGTCCTCCACTACCACAGTCAATACAAGACTATGGGGTCCAGAATGGACTGTCCAGCGGTGGGGTTATCAGCGGAATTTCTGGAGCCTCAGAAAATTCACGTTCGTCTCACCGCGACGTCAGCTTCCGCCTTCTCCCCTGTCCACTACCTTATGCTCCTGAATGGAAACAGGATATAAATCCAACACATAAATAAATAAATACCAAGACTGAACAGCCAAGAAGCAGATTCTGACAGAGATAGAGATCCAGGAGAGGAATTTGGGAGGCAAGTTTTAAAAAAAAAAGCATAGCAATTAAAGTATTGAAGCGGGCAAGGGATGATGGATAGATGATTTTTCTTCTCTGTTGTTGTTTTGATTTGCTTTCCCTTTTCTCTCTCTCTCTTTTCTTTTCTTTTCTTTTCTTTTTTCCTTTTTATTGGGTAGGTGACACAATTAGAAGTTAGGTAAGATAGAAAGAAAATGTTTTTGTTTAGTAAAAGGTGATACGATTATAAGTTAGAACAAGTGATAGAAATAAGAGAAGGGGGATGTTAGTGTATATTCTTTTATATAATAAAATAAAAGGAACAATAAGAGAAACGGAATAATTGAATAATGATAGATTAAAACATTATAATTATGTATCATTATTAGAAATATATAAGTTGATTGAATCTAATAACTATGATTAATAAATGATAAATTAATAAATGAACTATGATAAAACTATGGGTAGTTTTATTTGTATCAGAATTTTGGATACCCAGGTACCACACTGTTCATACGTTGATTTCATATGTTTGTAAAAAAAAAACTTTTAAAAAAATTAAAAATAAAGAAGTGGTGTATGAAGTGAATTGATGAAAGAGCCTACATCTAAATGAGATATGCATGGCGCATATAGAAGCCATGTTGGAGACCTCTGCACTAAGCCATAATGTGGCTCACAGTTTCTAGCTATTGCCATTTGTAAACCATGGTTTGTGGCATAGGTCACGATGTGAACTCAGTCTTCGTGTCACTTGAATTGAAAGAGATAACCTCATCAAGCTTTATGAGCCCTGGTGACACAGTGGCTAGAATGCAGTGTTGCAGGCTAACTCTGCCGATGGTCAGCAGCTCGATCCTGACCAGTTCAAGGTTGACTTAATGTTCCATCCTACTAAGGTTGGTCAAATGAGGTCCCAGGTTGTTGGAGGTGATATGCTGACTCTGTAAAGTGTAAACCATTTAGAGAGAGTTGTAAAGCACAATGGAGCAGTATATAAGTCTAAGTGCAATTGCTATTGCTTCCTCCTGAGTGAACTAACATAAAGAGTAGTCTGTATATAAAAGTAAAAGGTAAAGGTTCCCCTTGCTCATATGTGCTAGTCGTTCCTGACTCCAGGATGCAGTGCTCATCTCCGTTTCAAAGCCGAAGAGCCAGTGCTGTCCGAAGACGTCTTCATGGTCATGTGGCCGGCATGACTCAATGCCAAAGGCGCATGGAACGTTGTTACCTTCCCACCAAAGGTAGTCCTTATTTTTCTCCTTGCATTTTTTACGTGCTTTCGAATTGCTAGGTTGGCAGAAGCTGGGACAAGTAACGGGAGCTCACCCTGTTATGTGGCACTAGGGATTCGAACCACTGAACTGCCAACCTTTTGATCAACAAGCTCAGCGTCTTAGCCACTGAGCCACCGCGTCCCTATATATAAAGGATAGTTCTTCCTTTTGTTTTTCTGTTATCATGTCAGCTGGATCCTGAATACTTGACAAGGGGCTTCTAGTCATCCCTGAGAAGTCACAACTGGAGGTAGCGATCATCAAACAACAAAAGATATGGATAAACAAATAACTCAATTATAATAGAAGACAGGCTCCTTTAAGGGCATTGCTAGGACTGTTCCATCCAATTCACTCTTGTTTTTTTAATCAACCCTCCTTTTCTGAATTACCTTAAACAGCCGTCCCCACTTTTCTTTTCTTTTTTTAAAGTTTGTCCTGCTGCATTATTTAAAAATCTCCTTTTCTAAGAACTCAAAACGTCCCCCCCCCCTAATTAAAAAGAATTCAGGAAAAGCTCATTTTTCGTTGTAGGTTAATTTCAGATTTCTCTTTGAAGTGGAGATTTTTATTTGTTATAGTACTGGTGGAGAGCTGGCCTCATCTGCATTTCTCAGGGCAGACTGGGAACGGCTCAGAAATCAGCCCCAATTTAGAATATCTTCCCACAGCGAAGGACACATTCACGGGGAAATGTGAGCTGTCCTGTTTTAATACTAATGACACCTTCCCAAAGCAGGAGCTATTTTCAGTTTCTTCAAGAGCACCTGGGAAGATCACTTCCTTTCTCTGTGGTATTAAATCCCAAAATAGCAGATAATAAAAGAAGGAGTGATTGGGGGGTGGGGGGAGGAGAGGGTTGAGACAGTATCAGAAGGTGTTATGGTATTGAGATTTAAAAGCTGACCAGCTGTAAAACTGATGCAACTGTAAAGCTGATGCAATGAAGATGAATCAGCATTGGTATTGCTGGTTGTAGACTATGAAGGGGTCCACAAAGGTTTTACCACTTTAAGAGGTGTTTACAAAGGCAGCCAGAAGAGGGCGTATTCTCTCTCCTTGTGTCCAGTATTCATTGCTGAGTTCTCCCTGTAGAGTTAAGAAGAAGATTGATTGCTAGTCAGGTATTTGCCTACCATGTATATTTCTGTATATGTCTTGTATATAAACCACTGTTAAATGTCTAAGTCTCTGTGTGCTGTGTTTTGCTCCTGGGTTGTCTCCTAATAGTAGTCGTGCTGCAAATGCTCTGACAGAAGGAAACTTCATCAGGTCTCATAAGATGTTGCTTGGTGTCTCCTGTGCCTGAATTGGCCATTCCAGATGGTTAAGAATGGGTTGGTGGTTATTTTTATACCATTCGTGTTTGGAACTGAATTTTTCCTCTTCCTTCCTTTTTCCTCTTTCCTTTTGTGCTACGTACGTTATGGGTCTCATTTTTCTCTGTGTAGTAAGCCACACAGGGGAAGCCATGACAGCAGAAAGCGAGGTCCAAGAACTAGAAAGAATTACATACATAAATAATTGTTGTCGTAAACCTTCCAGAGTCACTTAGGTTAGAGTAGGTAGTATAGAAATTTAATTGAGATAATCTTCAATTTATGATCACAACTGAGCCCAAAATTTATGCTGTTAAGTGAGTAATTGGCTAAGTGAGTTTTGCCCCATTTTATGACCTTTCTTGCCAAATTTGTTAAGTGTATCATGGCAGTTGTTAAATTAGTCACACGGTTGTTACCTGAATCTGGCTTCCCCATGGACTTTGCTTGTCAGAAGGTCACAAAAGGGGATCACGTGAGTCTGGGACACTGCCACCGTCATCAATGTGTCAAGCATCTGAATGTAAACCATGTGACCAGGGGTTAAATGCTACCGGTTCGCTCCGGTTCAGGCAACCTGGTAGTCATAAAAGCTACAGGTTCGGGTGAATCAGTAGTAAAAAAAAAAAAGCTACTGGTTTGGTTGAACCAGTAGTTAAAAAGCACTATCAGTTCAGGGGTGGGTTCTACTTACCTTTACTACCGGTTTGCAGCGGGGCCATGCATGCGTGCTTGATCGCTCTCTCGCTCTCGCTCTTCTGTGCATGCGCAGAAGCATTTTGGTGATGTCGGGGTCGGTGGGTGGAGCATCCCACCGGTTTTATTACCGGTTCTATAGAACCAGTGCGAACCGGAGGCAACCCAGCTGATCGTCGGAAATCAGTATTTCCGACGATCAGCTGTGGCGCAGGGCTTAGCTTTGCTAAAAAGCAGTAAATCCTGATCCCCCCTCGCTGTTCTACTTACCTTCCTAAGCCTCCTTTTGGTGTGTATTGCACATGCACGCGCGCAGAGTAAGCGCCAAAAGGAGGCTTGGGAAGATAAGTAGACAGCGGGTGGAGGGGATCAGCTGTGCAGTGGGGTTTAGCTTTGTTAGAAAACAGGAAATCTTGCTTTCTAGTGAAGCTAAATCGTGCACCACAATTGATCCCCCCTTGCTTCTACTTACCTTCCCAAGCCTCCTTTTGGCGCATACTGAGTATGTCCATGCGTGTACAGCATTCATTTGATGCGCCCTGTGCATGCAGTGCACATTTGGTGCACAGCACGCATGTGCAGCCAGCAAACCGGTAGCAAACCGGTTCAGATTTCACCACTGCATATGACCATAAGGTTCCTACAATGGTCATAAGTTTAGTTTAGTTTAGTTTAGTTTAGTTTAGTTTAGTTTAGTTTTAGCTTAGTTTAGCTTAGCTTAGCTTAGCTTAGCTTAGCTTAGCTTAGCTTAGCTTAGCTTAGCTTAGCTTAG
>WNWU01000025.1:11509668-11529032 GCA_012654045.1 Ptyas mucosa
AGCTTAGCTTAGCTTAGCTTAGCTTAGCTTAGCTTAGCTTAGCTTAGTTTAGCTTAGCTTAGCTTAGCTTAGCTTAGCTTAGCTTAGTTTATTGTCATTGCACATGGTACAATGAAATTAAATGCTATCTTCAGTGTACATTATCATTATAAAAACAAAAATGGTCGTAAGTCACTTTTTTTCAGTGCCGTTGTAACTTCAAACGATCACTAAAGGAACTGTTGTAAGTTGAGGACTGCCTGTAAATAAATAAATATTTATAAGAAGCAGAGAACTATTTCTCTTTTGAAATATCCACTGCAGTGGTGCCCTGTTTGAAGTCAGTTCAGAAAAAGCATTTCAGCCTTGGACAAGTGTGAGCACAGGACTCCTTTGCTGTTCATTAAAGCAGCCAAACTTTTTTTTCAAGCATTCATACTTAATTTTTTTTAAGTGTGTGCAGTCCGCATCTCTACTGCTAATTTAAAGGGCTGCTCAATGGCTAAGACGCTGTGCTTGTCGATCAAAAGATTGGCAGTTCAGCAGTTTGAATCCGTAACTGGGTGAGTTCCTGTGACTTGTCCCAGCTTCTGCCAACCTAGCAGTTCAAAAGCAGGTAAAGCAGTTCGAAAGCAGGTAAAAAATGCAAGTAGAAAAATAGGGACCACCTTTGGTGGGAAAGTAACAGTGTTCCGTGCGCCTTTGGCGTTGAGTCATGCCGGCCACATGACCACGGAGACGTCTTCAGACAGCGCTGGCTCTTCGGCTTTGAAATGGAGATGAGCACTGCCCCCTAGAGCTGGAAATGACTAGCACGCATGTGCGGGAAAACCTTTACCTTTACCTTAATAAGAAATCACAGTCTGTCTGTCAATCACTCGGATTGACACTCCAATTACCTGGCATTCCCAATTGACAGTACTTGGGTGAGCAACAAGGGATGAGAATTGTTTTCACACTTTGTTGGTCTGAAATATACAGTCACAGGCATTTTCTTGTCCTCAAATTGTCCATTGTTGCATAAAAGGAATTTGGAAACGTGAATCAAAACTTCTGAAGAAGGTTTATGACCTTCCCTTTGATGTGTGATGGCAGCTTCTTGTCCACCACCACAGATCTGTCAAGTTTTGCTGAGTTCTGTCAACTCTTAGGTCTGATCTTGCTGGATCTTACTCAACTGAGCTCCGATTTGATCTCTGACACGAGAAGACTGCAAAGAGAAGAATGGATTTCAAAGGAACACTGTCTGCTATTTCTTGGTAAGCTGGGACATTTCTGTGCTTCTCTGCCTCAAACAGTTTGCAGGAAGGTTCATATACTGCACAAAATGGTGGCACATAGCTAGACTTTACATTTTTCTCAGTCTCTAAGCGCTCAGAGGAAATGATCAAAGACGTTGTAAATGAGTCAGGTTTATAAAACAGCGGGGAGAAAGATTCTCTGAATATGATAAAGAGATCCATCCTTTTGGGTGTGGGCAGCTTGTTGCTTTTTTCATGAAAATTATATTCCTTTTTTTTAAAAGGTGATCTCTTTTTGTATAGTTGAGATGCTTGTAGGCAAGGGTGGGATTCAGCCTATTCAGACCGGTTCAGGCAAACCGGTAGCTCCGACAATCAGCTGAGAGCGAACTGGTTCACTCTGATAATCAGGTGGGCCTGCTCACCCATCTCTATGCTATACCGACCTATATTTCCTTTCTTTGAAGCCCAGCTGATAGGCGCGGCAGAGCGGATTGCTGCGCTTCAGCTGTTTTACTCACCAGGGCTGCAGTAGATGGTACGTTTTAGAGCTGTTTTCAAACGCACTGCGGGTGCACAGAGCACACATTTAGCACGCGTGCAAACATAGCTAGCATGTGCCTGTAAAGCATACGCTCAGCGAACCAGTTGTTACATCGGTTGAATCCCACCATTGCTTTTAGGACTGTATACATATATACATAGACATAGAAATTTTTTAAAATTCATGTACAGTTTCTGGAGAGGTTCAGCGTTTCACTATTTCTTCATCGGTCCTGAAATAGTTTTCTGGATCTTTTGGTAATATGATGGACTCTTCCTCTCCTCTTTTCCTCTCCCCTTCTCTTCTCCCCCTCCCCCTCCCTCAGAGGTCTTCTAATCCAACCTCCTGCCCAAGGCAGGAAACCTTACACCATTCCAGACAAATGGCTGTCCAGTCTTGAAAACCTCCAGCAATGGAGCACCCACAACTCCAGGAGGCCATCTGTTCCATTGATTCATTGTCAGAAGATTCCTCCTTACTTCTAGGTTCGTTCTCTCTTTAACAAGTTTCCACCCATTACTTCTTGTCCTGCCCTCTGGTGCTTTGGAGAGCAAGTCAATCCCCTCTTTTCTGTGACACCTCCTCAAGTACTGGAAGACAGCTATCATGCCCCCCCACCAATCCTTTTCTTTGACGGGCTAGTCATACCTAGTTCCCTCAACTGTTCATCATGTGATTTAGCCTCCAGATAGAAGCAGTGGTGGGATTCAAATAATTTAACAACCGGTTCTCTGCTCTAATGACTGGCTGGGTGGGTGTGGCCATTGTGGGCATGGCTGGGGGGATGCGCCTCCCCCTGCGCCCCACTTTGGGCCTAGTAGGCCTCCATGAAGCCTCCTGGGAGTGAAAATGGGGAGCGCGGGGGCACTGCCCATCCACCCTTCCATTTTGGGCCTAGGAGGCTTCCCTGCATTTACCTGGAAGCCAAAATGGTGCGTGTGGGGACTCCTGGGATGGGCAGGGCAGAGCCAGCGCCAGCCAGCAATGTAACTACTGGTTTTCCTGAACTGGCCTGAACCGGCTGAATCCCAGCACTGTTTAGAAGGAGCTCATCATGGAAATGGGTTTGCTTATTACCCAATCTCAGATCACTTTCAGGGCTGTTATTAACCTTCCTGTTATATACTTTGCAGCCTCCATGGCTGCTTCTGTTGCCTAACCTGAGAAGGCCTTAGAAGAGGACTGTCCTCTTTGAGGTCTTTCTTTGGGAAGGCATTGAGGAATGAGAAGTCAGGGAAGTTACAGACCATGGAGGAACGTAAGACAGAGTTCCACGAAAGACAGGATGTTCCTAGACTTTTTTGACTACTCTTTGGATAGGAGCATTTTCCAGAAATTTATTTCCGATTGTAGGAATCTAGCACTCACCCCTCTCTTAGGAAAATGAGATATTTTAGGAAATATTAAAGGGGCAAAATATTTCTCCTAAAAGGAAGGCAGAAACTCAGCTCCCCCACCTTTGTTAATGGGCCATTAAGGCCTGGGCCAGTCCATTCTACATAACAAAGATCTACCTCCTTCAGGCAGAGTGATAGTAGGAATTGCCCAAAGCCCTTTCATTACATCATCACCCAGCAAGAGTCAACCAAGCCTGGGACTCAAAACACACAACCTACAAAGTTACCCCTGCATGGCCCCATGGGAGTCTGACAACCAATCAGAACACAAACTCAAATTCAAAGCCCAACAGAGGGTATAAACATGTGTGTGTGTGTGTGTGTGTGTGTGTGTGTGTGTGTGTGTACCGTATATATATATCCCTCTCCCTCCCTCCCTCCCTCCCTCTCTCTCTCTGTCTCTCTCCCATGTGCCTTTTTGCCCAGGACCTCAAAACCATGTGGTCCTGTCCACCATTAAACCATCTTTTCAAGCAGTCTCCATGTTTCCAGTATCTTTCTCCCCACTTGGAACTGAACCCAGATGGATATTACTGTTGTGACTGAGGCCCAAGTAGTGATTACCAAACACAATTGAGTCCTGAACAAACTTATTTTATTAAAACAGCTGAGAATTAATTCATTCTCATCTTAGTCCAAAACAAATTCTTCATAACCAGTCTGTCGGCCTTATCACCAAACTTTGATGTCTTTGGCAACCCAAAAACCCCACAAAGTTCAAGAGAGGTTGACAAGAAGCATTGGAATCAACACTGCTTTTCTACAAAGAACCCAACGGCTTGTTGCTGCTCTTTTAAGCCTTATGGGAGTGGCCAATCATCTTCTGGCCTTACTCCTGAGTCGTCCTTTTTGCTTCAGCTGCTTTTGCCTTCTGGCAGCTCTTTGTATGCGTGCACTAGGAACAGGCTCCTCCTGTTCCTCTGCCTCTCTGCGGTCCGCCTCTGGAGGTTCTGGAGTCCGCGCATCACTTCCAGATGGCCATGGCCCCATCTCTGCCTCCGACACAGAGCCCTCATCCGGGCTTTCCCCAGCCTCCAGGACTGGCCCATGTTCTTCTTCAGCCTCATTGCTGTCCGACTCGGCTGCCAGCTCCGAAGGCTGCTGGCGGACCACAACACTATGAAATTAAATACGAACTAAAAAACACACACAGACACACATAGAGACACACACCATACACACACACACACACAGGGGTGAGGTGGGGGTGAAAAAAGGTTGTCTCAGCATTTCTGAACTGGGGGCTAGTTTGTTTCCAGGCTAATGTTGCCATCCCTATTCTCTAATGCCTACTGTGACTTTTTAAAAATGGATTATTCCCACATGCCAATGCATGTCTCATTGCTTAATAAATCAAATTAATCTCTTGCCATCAATCAGGAGAGGCTTCCTTATGTAGCAGAACGGTAACATTCTCCGCCAGTCTGAACTCAAGCGTGTGTAATACACATGGAAGAGGGTGAGGGATTTAGATCTGCTTTGTGAGCTGAGACGGTGGAGGACCTACCATAGACTTTGGCAGACACATGTGTAATCTCCTTCCCTCCCTCTTCTCATTCTCCCCACAATCAAACCAACTAATTGGCTTGCTACCATAGACAGAATCAATAGAATTTTATGCCTTGGTGCTTCCTTGTTTTACAGAGCTGCCCTGTTGCTGAAATTCGTTCTTATTTACTATGTGATTGCATTCACTTTGGGAGCTAATATTGTGTATTCAAGCTTTCCTGCTTTGCATCTGCTGACAAGTTGATTTAGGCATCTCACCCCACCTTTTCCCCGCAGTCAGATCTGTCCATGTCTCACCTTTTGGGCAAAAGATGAGTTAATAGAATTGAAATTAATGTAATTCGCAGAAGGTCAGCTGAGGAGCCGAGTCTATCTCCAGCTTTCAGAGAAGGCCGACTCAATTCCTCTTCGCGTATTGGCTTGATTAGTATGCAGGTAAGGATGTTGTGCCTCAATAGAATAATTGGATCATTCGAATATCTCCAAGCCCTGGTGTATCTACAAAGCCCGAGAACTGATTAGATCCTGACTGTTCATCGCAGCAAGCCTTGAAATCCTTTCCGCTGTGAAAAACTAATTTTCAGTGGGAATTTATTAAATAAGAAATCTGCATGCCACTTTACCTTGTAAGCGGTACCCGTGGAATACAAAGATTCCCCTCAACTTTGATGTATGTACTTCGTGGATGGCTTTTATAGGCATTGTTTTCGGGCACTGCTTCGCCTTCGGATTGGAGCAATGGGGTGGGGGTGGGGGTGGAAATGTCTTTGCTTTGTGGAGGCTCTTAATTGGCAAATCATTCAACTCTCAATCTAAGGAAGAGGTTTGTTGAAGTGGGGAAGAAAAGATTGGTTGGGGGTGGGGTGGGGTGGAAATGCACCCACCCACCCTCCCTCGTGCAGAGGAGGGGGAGAAACACTCAGCAGCCTTGTTGCAAGAGTCAAAGAACTGATGAAGAAATAGGGAAAACATCCCTGGGTTTTCTAGCTTTAAGCCATTTCTCTTCAACTGTGAGTCCTACTAAGAATTTTAAAGATGGTCGGTAGCTGTTTTAAATGGTGGGCATCCTGAGCTGTACATCATCATTATTTGCCCAGCGTTTTCTTCTGCTGGTACTTGACTGGGCCTGGCATCTTGGCCTGGCAGAAATGATAGGATATGATAGCTTTATTGATTAGCGTATAGGCCAGTGTTGGCGAACCTTTTCAGCACCGAGTGCCGAAATGGGAGTGCGTGCACACAGGGGAGTGCCAGAAACTGGAAGAGCAGCTCCCTGACACACATGTGCATGCCAGGAAGCTGAGCTTCTGGTTTCCTGCATGCTCATGCATGCCGGTCACCTGGTCTTCTGGTTTCTGGCACACATGCGTGCATGAAAACCAGCTGGCCAGCGCACATGCATGCACCGGAAATCAGAAGCTCAGCTTCCTGTTGTGTGCATGCTCACCAGAGAGCTGCTCTTCCGGTTTCCAGTGCTTCCGCATGTGCGCACCAGAATCTGGAAGAGCAACGGGCGATGGCCGGCATGCCTGGAGAGATGGCTCTGTGTGCCACTTCCAGCACATGTGCCACATGTCTCCATTACGGCTATAGGTCATATCAAAGCACAAGGTGCAAACACATCTCACCAATAAAATCTTATACAAACAATTTAAAATAAGAGTAGGGTAAAATACAATAGTTATAGGATAAGATACAATATAATTTAATACATAAATATGTAAAATAGAATAAAATGACATAAAATTATATTTTGGTGTCACCCTTACAATCTACCCCAGTCAGTCCCACATATGCAGATCTCAACCAAATCATTTTGTTTAAATATTTGCTGTGTTAAATGTTATTTTCAGGTTCTGGCCACACATAAAGTACTGTATTTTTCAAAGTATAAAATACACCGGACTATAAGACGCACCTACCTTTTTTGGTGAGGAAAAGAAGAAAAAGAAATCTCCCTCTGCCTCTGAGCAATTTTGCCTCGTTGCAGGTTTTTCTGCCTCTGAAAGCCTCCGAAACAGAGCTTCAGGAAAAAAAAAAAAGCCTCTGAAGCTCTGTATGCAGGTTTCTTTTTTGAAGCTCTGTTTGGAGGCTTTTTTTCTGAAGCTCTGTTTGGGGGCTTCTTTTCTGAAGCTCTTTTTGGGGGCTTCTTTTCTGAAGCTTCGTTTCTGATGCTTTTTTCAGCTTCTGAAACCTCCTTTTGAGAGGCTGGGCGGGGCTACATTCGGAGTATAAAATGCACCCAGATTTTCACCCTCTTTTTTGGGGAAAAAAGGTGCGTCTTATACTCCAAAAAATACGGTAATCATTAACCTAGAGTCCTTAATCAGAAAAGCCCTCCAAAGTTCTCAGCAGAGAGAACAGTAGGTTGGTGGTTTTTTTCCTGCCTTTCTGAAATAAGCTCCCGGGGTGTCCAGCCAACACATTAAGAGACAATGGGAGGGAGAATCTTTTCTCATCAACATTCTTTAGTAATAGCACTTAGCAGTTACTTAGCACTTCAGCCCGGAGATGCAAGAAATCAGCAGAAGCAGCCACAGGCGGACACAGAAACAAATTTAATTTACTGTTTGTATTTCCATTCTTATCAAGTCTGCTGGTGTTTGTTTGCCTGTGATTTTTTTTTTAACCATTAAAAATAATTTTTAGCTCTGCTGCCTGCTGTTTATAATGACTCTTGCATGGAGAAATAAATCACGATGATTAAAACAAACTGCCGCCGAAATGCATTTTTAAAAAGTTCTGATCGGGGATATGAATTGTGCCCATACACCAAAAAATGCACACGCAGGCATGGATGGATACACCCATATCTGCACCGACAACCACTCAAAAGAAATGGAGGACCCAGGGAAAAAAATAAGCAAAATAGCAGCATAGGATAAGGGAAAGCCCACTTAAGAAAGAGAGGGACGTGGTGGCTCAGTGGCTAAGGAGCTGACCTTGTTGATCGAAAGGTCGGCAGTTCAGTGGTTCAAATCCTTAGTGCCGCATATGGGGTGAGCTCCTGTTACTTGTCCCAGCTTCTGACAACCTTGCAGTTCGAAAGCACGTAAAAAATGCAAGTAGAAATAATTTCTTCTATATAACTATAAAATGACAATGTCTACAGCATATAAGGAGAATTTGTATAAGATGTTTTACAGGTGGCATCTACCCCCGACGAGGATAGCCAGAATGTTCAAGAATAAATCAGAGAAATGTTGGAAGTGTCACCAGATCCCAGGATCATATTACCATATGTGGTGGACATGCATAGAAGCAAGGAGATATTGGACTAAGATACACATGTGGTTGGAAAAAATGACAAAAAGACATATTGATTTTAAACCAGAGACATTTTTATTAGGGATCTTACCAGAGACATTTAATAAAGAATTGCAATATTTAATTGTGAATATTTTAACAGCGGCTAGAATTGTATTTGCTAAAAACTGGAAAGGAGAGAAGATACCTACTGATGAAGAAATTATTAAGAAAATGTTGGACTGTGCTGAAATGAGTAAACTGACATTTGAAATAAGAGAACAGGAAGATAAACAATATTATTTGATATGGGAACTATTCTATCAATGGATAGACAATAAAACAAGAATGAAATATGATATATGAAATGAATTTAAGATAAAATGTGTAAACTGTTTTCTTTTAGGGGAAAAGAACATGTGTCATATATTGATATTTTGAAGATTTTGGGAGCACAAAACGATTTTAACCGACCGTAACACTGTCTGTAATTGTTTGAAAGGATGAAAATTTAAAAAACATTTTTTTTTAAATGCAAGTAGAAAAATAGGGACCATCTTTGGTGGGAAGGTAACAGCGTTCTGTGCCCCTTTGGCATTGAGTCATGCTGGCCACATGACCACGGAGACTTCTTCAGACAGCACTGGCTCTTTGGCTTTGAAATGGAGATGAGCACCACCCCCTAGAGTCGGGAACGACTAGCACATATGTGCAAGGGGAACCTTTACCTTTACTTAAGAAATCCAATTGGATTTCCCAATGAAAGGAAACAGAATTGGGTATAAGAGTATGCCCAACATTTTTGGTTCTCTTCTGAAATGCTTCTTCCTTGACTCTGAGAAACTGAACATGGGTCAGTGATTTAAAAATGCTAGAGAGAGTCTTTGCTCCAGGAGCTACTTCACCCCTGTGGTGCAGCCTTGATAAACTCCCAAGTGCAAACAAAATTGTCTAGCAGTCTTTGGCAGCCAAATAACTACTTTGTGCTAACATTGTAGTATTGGAAGGAAAATCCATCTGGTTTAGTTCCAAGCTGGGAGAAAGACTCTGGAAATAAAATGGAGGCTGGGGGCTGATTGGAAAGAAGGTCCATTTATTGATGAAGCAGAACCAGCAGCAGCGTGTAGTTCTGGGACAACTGACAAAATGGAGTTGAAAGTAGGGTGGGTTTTTATACCTTCTGGATTCCTATGGGATCATGTAGGGGTTATGGCTGGCTCTATAGGCAAAAGGGGAAATGCAAATCCTAGGTGTTTGTCTGAGCTAATTTTGTCAACCTTTTGTTTGTTGCTTATCTGAGTTTCTGTCTTGACTCAGTCTTTCTGAATGGATTGACAAATCTGCATTTCTAAAAGCTGGCCTCCTCAGTTTCTGCTTGGGGCAGGGAAACTGGGGCTGGTTTTTGCCTCCCTTAAGATTTTTCCCATTTCTCATTTAGGGGAAATATTCTATCCTGTCTTTTTAATATTTCCCAAAATATTTCATTTTTCGGGCTGGGGGAGGGGGCTTCCTACAATTATTTTCCTGGCTAATTGTAACATACACTAAATAAAAAATAAAAACCAAGTGGAGGTATCACCAGCCTGTCTACAATTGGATGCTGGGTATCATCAGTATAGTATAAGCTTATTGGAATGAAGCTCTCCTAGACTCCAGGCTTTTGAAAAAAACATTCCCTAATTTTACCGGTGTGTGTTTAGGAAATACATTCTAGGAATTTGAATGTACCGTGTTTCCCCAAAAATAAGACCCTGTCTTATATTTCTTTTGAACCCTGAAATAAGTGCTTGGCCTTATTGCCATGTGCTCAAAAGCCCGATTGGGCTTATTATCAGGGATGTCTTATTTTGGGGGAAACGGAGTACTTGTGTCAAGATTGAACTGCTTTGCTTCTTTCAAACTTTAATGCTTTTCAACTTTGCAATGAACTGGTGGGGGGAGGGAAGGGGGAAATGGAATGTGGAGAAAGTATGCAGAGATCGTGAGAGCATGGAAGCCATCAAGGTCTTCCTACTGCAGGGGCTTGAGCAAGGACTGTTCCCATAACAAAAGAAGATCTCATAACTGGACAATGCGATCACCCAGAGATGGGGAGAAGGGAAAGTTATTATTTAACTAGGCAAGCATTTGCGCAGAAAAACCAGAGCAGGTTTTGTATCTTCAGTACCAATATGGTGCATTCAATAAAGTTTTACTTTTGGGAATTCAAATCTCCTGAGAGTTTTGTTTCCTTGTTTTGTGTTCACTACAGAGGTGGTATTCAGCTGGTTCTGACCAGTTCTGGAGAACAGGTAGCAGAAATTTTGAGTAGTTTGGAGAACCGGAAAATATCACCTCTGACTGTCCCTGTCCCTGATCTTTTGGCTGCCTCCTAAGTTCCAGCTGATCGAGCTGATTGGCTGGGTCTTCATTTGCTGCCCTGCATAGGAGAACGGAGCTGGAAAGCAGGATAATGAGGTGGGGAGGGAATGAAGATTTTACAGTATCCTTCCCCTGGAGTGGGGTGGAAATGAAGGTTTTACAGTATCCTTCCCCTGCCACGCCCGCCAAACCACGCCCACAGAACCGGTAGTAAAAAAAAAATTGAATCCCACCACTGGTTCACTAGTTGGACAGTTGGCAGCTTGCTAGATACATTTTAGTCCCAACCTCAAGTTGTTAGGAAACTTCCTTGCGTGATCACATGTGATTTTGTAACCAAATTGAATAGATCGAGATTGAGTCAGGAAATGGAAGCAATGACTGTGAAAGGAAAAGCAGTAACAATTTATCAGTTCCTCATAGGGCTCTTTTCGTTCCATCCACTTCTGGTTGTAAGCCACTGTCACTTCTGGTCTTTGTCACTTTCACTGAACGCTGCTACTTGGTGACATTCATGGTTCAAGGGCAGAACAAGGAAATTAAGTTGCAATAAATCTTCATTTCGGTTGCAAAACGTATGTTTCGGTGGATCAGAATCAAGATTAATTATGCCGGGACTTTTACAGGAATCAATTTCAATTCCATTCTTTCCTTCATGAACATTTGTAGACACCATCTATACATACCAGAAGTCAAAGAGCGTAGTGAAAACATGGGGCTACAATGAAACATAAAGAAGGCCAAGCTAATGACAAAAGGTACAGCAGCCAGCGTTAAAGTCAACAATGAAGATACGAAAGTGGTAGACAGCTTCTGCCTTTTAGGATCGATGATCAACATCAGAGGAACAAGCAGTCAAGAAATATACTGCAGACCAGCACTTGATAGAGCATCTACAAAGGCTTTGGAAAAGATTCTGGTAGCTAGGATGTGTCAATACTTACAAAGGTCAGAATCATGAAAGCCATGATATTCTTGTGACATTCTGTGGAAGTGCAAGTTGGACTTTGAAGGAGTAGGATAGGAAGAGTATTGACAGCTTTGAACTTTGAATGGCTTGCCTCCAGAAGTTGTGGATCTTTCGTCACTGGTGTCAGGGTTCCACACCCCCAACAAAAGAAGACTCCGAAGCTAGAAGTTCTATTTCATTAGAGATGTCATATTGGCACATTTAGAAAACCCGAATCTGAAAGCTTCCAGGTTTTCCCCACTCATAGGAAAATCCAAGTCCCTGCCCAGTACCCACATGTCCATCACATGGCCCAGTCCATGCACCAACCCAACTGGAGATGCCTCCCAGTCACACCTCTCCAGGTGCAGGGCAAGATGTCCTTGACTCTCAGAGAAAAGAATGTTATTATGATTGTATATCTCCCCTGCTCCATACAATCCCCCCCTCCAGGGGTGAAATGCTCCCGGTTTGGACCGGATTGCCCAATCTGATAGCGATGGCGGTGAGTGGTTTGGAGAACCGGTAGCAAAAATCCCTGTGCTCCCCACCCCCACCCCCATGCCCAGCTGAGCTGTGCGATCATCAGAGGCTGTTTTTTTTTTACTTTTAAAAGCATTTTTTCTACAACCTCTTCGGCTGAAGAGGTTGTAGAAAAAAAAATGCCTTTAAAAGCCTCTGGCGATCCCAACTGAGTTGCCTGATCGTCAGAGGCTTCTAAAAGCATTTTTTTTCTGCAACCTCTTAAGGTAAAATCTCTTAAAAATAATTTTTAAAAAAAGTTGGCCACGCCCACCCAGTCACATTACTCACCACCACCACCAAGCCACGCCCACAGAACCGGTAGTAACAAAATTTAGATTTCACCACTGCCCCCCTCCCAGTTTCCCGCAGCACTAAATGTGGCACGGCCGAAGATCCAATGCAAAGATGGCTTCCAGGCCTGACAACTGGAGGATTTTAAGACGAGACTGTCTGGAAAGGCATAGGGCTTAAGCAGGGGATTGGACTAGAAGACCTCCAAGGCCCCTTCCAACTCTGTTATTCTGATGTTGGAGAAAACAGTGTGGACAGCAGAGGGGAAAAAATGATGGATCATTGAATAACTTAACTTTAAGTTCACTTTAACTTCGGTTTCTAGGATTCTTAGTGAAAATGTTTGGATTGGAGTTAATAAAGGCTTCTTTGCAAGGGTCATCTCATCTATTAAAATATGCATTTAGAATCCCTTTTAAAAATTATATTACTGGTTAATTACAGACTTAAGGACACTTTGAAAAATCTGAGGGCAGTTTGTCTGATGTGATAATCAAATCAGTATTGATCACTAACTATGATTTCTGATTTGCTCAGCAAGCTTTTGTAGTCAACATCATGATTTAAACGCCTCATCTGATTCCCCCCTCCCTAAAAAAGGTTAAGGTTGTTCTTTTGGGGAAAGAATCAGGAGGGTAGATAGGACTCTTGATATAAGACCTAATTATTAAGATATTCTGAGTATAATAGTACTGTGCCGTATTTTTCTTTCCCTTTTTTCCCCCAGCCATTCAGTCTGATGAAAATGAAATGGCATTAATAACTCCCAAAGAGGAGAACATTGCGGGGAAATTCTCGCCGATGAATATCAGAAGCTCGCCTTTAATTCCCAAGGAAATGCTAGGAGTGCGTCTGCGTGCCGGTTGTCACTGTTTGCACTTCTCCCCATAGTTCATAGCTCTCCAAAGGGATCCTTCAGGAACATATCATGTCAGGCAGCCAGGAGGCTGAGGCATAATGGGCAGGGGTTACAATATCTACAACATCTTTCGCCAACTAATAATATGTTCGACAAAAGAAATTTGCTGCACGCATGTGTCGGACACCATAACAAATGTGTAGATGTTTGATTGCATCATAGTAGTTGCCATTATTATTGTTGGAAGTTTTTGGGGACTATTCTCTGCAGACAGTCCTGGCCATAAGAAAGAAAGTCGACAGAATGTTCTTTCACAAAGGAAAATGTTTGTGGGAAGGGAGGAGGAGGAGGAAGAGGAAGAGGAGAAGGAGAAGGAGAAGGAGAAGGAGAAGGAGGAGGAGGAGAAGGAGAAGGAGAAGAAGGAGGAGGAGGAGAAGGAGAAGGAAAAGAGGGAGGAAGAAGAGGAGAAGGAAAAGAAGGAGGAGGAGGAGAAGGAAAAGGAAAAGAAGGAGGAAGAGGAGGAGGAAGAAAAGAAGGAGGAAGAGGAGGAGGAGGAAAAGGAGGAGGAGGAGAAGGAAAAGAAGGAGGAGGAGGAGAAGGAAAAGAAGAGGAGGAGGAGAAGGAGGAGGAGAAGGAAAAGAAGAAAGAGGAGGAGAAGGAGAAGGCAAAGAAGGAGGAAGAGGAGGAGAAGGAAAAGAAGGAGGGGAGGAGAAGGAAAAGAAGGAGGGGGAGGAGGAGAAGGAAAAAAAGGAGGAGGAGGAGAAGGAAAAGGAAAAGAAGGAGGAGGAGAAGGAGAAGGAAAAGAAGGAGGAAGAGGAAGAGAAGGAAAAGAAGGAGGAGGATTAGAAGGAAAAGGAAAAGAGGGAGGAAGAGGAGGAGAAGGAAAAGGAGGAGGAGGAGGAGAAGGAGAAGGAGGAGAAGGAGAAGGAGAAGGAGAAGGAGAAGAAGAAGAAGAAGAAGAAGAAGAAGAAGAAGAAGAAGAAGAAGAAGAAGAAGAAGAAGAAGAAGAAGAAGAAGAAGCAGCAGCAGCAGCAGCAGCACCTATGGAACTTATTGTATGTGATGGGCATATTTTTGCTGCTATGATCAGCACGCTTGCCAGAAAGTAAATATCACTGAACACAATAATAGAATTTAGTTCTGGGTAAATCATGCACTAGATGCCTTGATGAAATCAATGGGTCATTGTAACTTAAATTGTTTCATTGCTAGCAGATTTAGATTGCTCTATGTGTATTTATCCAAAACCGAATTCTACTGTACTTTTGAAATGCAGATAAATGCACTCAGAAAAGCAGCGATTGTATGCCTCTCTCTATTCTAAAGTAACCCCTCAGTTCAGTTCAAGGTAAATTCCCGGTAAATGAATAAAAGTTTGCCGCTTTAGTAACAACTTATTTTAGTTAATCAAGCCCTCTGTTTTCAGCACAGACAAGACGCATAATGTTCTTAGGGCTGTGCGGGGGGAAAAAAATCCCTTTTCGTTTCATTTAGGAAAGGTTTCACGTTGAATACTCTGTAAATTGGAATTCAAATCCATTTCTACACATCGGTTTCTTGAAATGGGAAAAGCTGGTTGATTAGAATAGAAATCCTTGAAAGCACCAGATAGTTTTGCATAACAGATACTTAAGGAAAACTTGTTCCGCTGGTATTCTGAATGCATAAGAAGCAGCTGCGCTAAATTATTCATTGCAATGTATTTGCTCAATGCCAGTAATGTATTAATACTTGTCAAAAGCTGCTTAAACAGAAAACGGAACACATCTTTGTATTAATCATATCAAGCGCTATTATTACCAGTTTATATCATGTCAAAACAATGCTCCGTTTTCATGGACAGAATGCATTTAATGAACATGATTAGCTGCTGGGCCAGAAGAGATTTTCCCAATGTCTCATGAAAGACAGCCGAACGTAAATTTGGAAGGGCTGAGTAGCAGCTTCAGGGTAGGAAAAAGCATCCCACTCCCTAGGGATTAATCTAAATAAAATGTGTCCAATCTGTGACCAACGGGCTGCATGCAGCTTTGGAGAGGTAGTAATGTGGCCCCATAAGATTGTAAACTTTTACCCTTATTTTGTGATTATATACATTAACCTTATGACCCTGTAATCCCCTTAATTTGGGTAGAGTCAAGCGACTGGATGGAGCTGAGAATTTACTGACTGGATGCCCTTCCTGATGCCTATGTGGAGTTCACAGCAGATGGGGTTTTTTTTGGGGGGGGGGGGTTTGTGCCCTAGGAGAGAAATATCTGCCGCTACCTAGGATTGAACTCTTAACCTTCTGAGGGGGAGGCGAGTGTCTCCACCACTAGGTCACCATGCTGCTCATTGTGATTTATATACATCTATATATATTTTATATACAGCCCAAGATAATTCCTGTTCACTCATTGCAGCCCAGGCAAACTAAAAGGTTGGATGTCCATGATGTAAACCATGTATTTCAATGAAATTGAATGACCATACCATAGTCTAATCAAATGTAAAATAGGGACCACCTTTGGTGGAAGGTAACAGCGTTCTGTGTGCCTTTGGCATTGAGTCATACCGGCCACATGACCACAGAGACGTCTTCGGACAGCGCTGGCTCTTTGGCTTTGAAACGGAGATGAGCACCGTCCCCTAGAGCTGGAAACGACTAGCACGCATGTACAGGGGAACCTTTACCTTTACCTAATGCCCTGAAACATAAACTAGAGCGTGCTTGCTGGATTCACACAACACATTCATCCTCCCCAAAAGGAATCAAGATTAAAGATTAATAAGGAATTAAGTAGGATTAATCAAAGAGAGAACCAACCTAGAACTAACACTAAAGTTCTTGACAGTGAGAACAATTAACCAGTGGAAGAGCTTGCTTCATCCTTGGAGGCTTTTAAGAAGACACTGGACAGCCCCTTGTCTGGAATGGTATAGGGCCGTGATGGTGAACCTATGGCACGCATGTCACAGGTGGCACGCAGAGCTCTCTCTGCAGACACGCAAGTGTTGCCCAGCTCAGCTCCACTGCGCATGCCTGCGTGCTTCCCGCCGGCCAGCTGATTTTCGGGTTTGCCCTGCAAGCAGGAGACGCATGCACTTGATTGGGGAGACCTGCCTTTCTCCTCACTTTCTGCTGCCTGTGCCTTCCCAGATCTCCGAAGATTCCCTTCCCAGTGCTGTTTTGGGAGGCGAGGCTTTTTTTTCTCCCTCCCAGCCGTTTTGGAAGCTTTCCCCCTCCTTCCCAGCCATTTTGGGAGGCAAAAGCTTCCCCCCTCCCCAGTGCTGTTTGGGGATATGAAGCCAAAAAGGGGGGGGGGTTGCGTACACAATGCGTGGGGGGAGTGAGGGTTGTGCATGGGGGGGACGCATGCACATGCGGGGGGTCACGTGCATGTGCAGAGGGGTGGGGCATGCAGGAGGGGCATTGCATTATGGGTGTAGGCACATGCGTGCATGCAATAGCACGCATGCACGCTTTTGGCACCCGAGGGAAAAAAGGTTAGCCATCACTGGTATGGGGTCTTCTGCTTCAGCTGGAGGTTGGACTAGGAGACATCCATAGTTCCTTCCAATTCTATTATTCTGTTAAAGCATGCCATGTTTACCTTCTGCACATGGAACCTAGCTGTCCATTGGCAAAGCGTCCAGTGGTGCATTCAGTGGTATTGCCTTCTTCTCCAGGTTTAAGCAAAATCAGATCCAAGTTCCCATTTCAGAGGAAATGCGTCTAATCTGATTAGTCAAAATTAAACAAATAAGCTTGGAAGGAGTTTGTAGGGTTCTTTTAACACTGGAGAGTCTATGGGGATTCTCAGTCATCCAGGTCATGGTTGTCCCAAAGGTGCTTTTTTAATACAGTAAATCCAGTGAGACATGTGCAGATCTGTACAGTGGGGAAACAAAACAACCACTTCATAAACACATGGCACAACATAGGAGAACCAACCCATCAGGACAAGATTCAGCAGTCTGTCTGCATTTAAAAGACGAAGGCTGCTCTTTTGAAGACAGAAAAGTCCACATTTTGGGCAGAGAGGACCGTTGGTTTGAAAGAGGGGTCAAAGCCCTCTCTCAACAGAGGGGCAGGGATACGACATCATCTATCTCCAATCTTGGAACACAGTTCCAAGAAGGCTCTATACCCATTTGCACCGATCAGGTGACCCTGAGGACACAGACAAACCTCCAAGTGGCCTCAACGACTCTCTAAAAGAACTCAAATGACCAGCTGTCTGCAAGGAGTCAGAGCTGAAGAAGCTTCTTGAATGAGAAGCGAAACCTCTTCAAAGAGGGGGAAAAAACCAGAAAGCCCAGTTGACTCTTGAAAAAAAGCACCTTTGGGACAACCATGACCTGGATGACGAAGAATCTCCATAGATCTCTAATCTGATGTAGCGAGTTGTTAAAAGAAGAAAACAAGACTGAGGCTATGCAGAAGATATTCATGGAAAAGATGCTCCAGTTTTCCTGGATTGATTGTTTAGTATATATTTGCTGGAATCATCATGCAACTATCTACCGCAGCATCTGTAGCTATTTTGATTTACCTAATTTTACAGGGGCTTCCCCCCCCCCCCAGTCTCTCTTATTTTCTTTCAGCCCATGAATTATTTAACTATCATTTATTGATGAGACTGCGAGCAGGAAAAAAAAGGAAAGGGGCCTCAACTGACAATTTTCTCCAGTTCAAGTTTTAATCAGAGATGAAGAAGATTCAAGGAGATGAATGCTGCTCTTTCCTGCTTTGAAGTGAGCATTATGTTCCCCCCCCCCCAATGTCTAAAATATCATGGACAAAATGTAAAAGACTCAGCAACATCTTTATCCTTTATGAATCTTAGCTGATTTCTTTTAAACTGGAGCATAAAGGAAAGACTGTTACCATCTTCATGCCGAACAACCAAAGATTTTCAATTTAGAGTGCACCGTATTATGGAGCAATTACCGTCATCCTTATCTGCAATGCATTACTAAATTAAATGCGCAACATCAACTGGTCCCTGCTTTTGAAAAACCTTTCGTTCTCTAAAGAAGTGGTGAAATAACAGAGAAGGAGAGAAGATATACAGTAATGTTAGGGTTACCAGTTCTAAACAGCAAGGATCTGGATAATGAGCAGAGGGGCATCTGTCAGGGTTCCAAATAACACCCCCAATGAAAGAAAACTCCGAGGCTTAGAGTTCCTCAAAGTTCCATTTTATTAGATATGTTATATTGGCTCATCTGGGGAAACCCGAATCTGAAAGCTTCCAGGTTTTCCCCATCCAAAAGAAAGTCCAAGTCCCTTCCCAGCACCCACATGTCCATCACAAGGTCCAATCAAGACACCATCCCAACTGAGATGCCTCCCAGTTCCAGCCCTCCGGGTGCAGGGCAAGACGGCCTTGACTCTCTGAGAAAGGAATGTTATTATGACTACATATCATCCATACTCTATACAAAACCACCTCCCAGTTTCCCACAGTAGAAAATGTGGCAGGCCTGAAGGCCCAATTGTAAAAGATGGCTTCCAGGTCTGATACCATGATCAGTGGTTTTCATATCTTTTTACAGTGCTTTTTTTCAAGAGGCAACTGGACTTTCTGGGGTTTTTTTTTTGAAGGCTGAAGAAGCTGAAGAAGCTTCTTAGATGAGAAGCGAAACATCTTCAAAGAAAAACCAGAAAATCCAGTTGCCTCTTGGGGGAAAAAAATCAGCTTTGGGACAAACCATGACCAGGATGACTGAGAATCTCCACAGTCATTTACAGTGTCTGCATTTTTGCAGTCCATTTTTGCTAGTTGTAGAAGAGAAGAAACGAGGGCAAATTTCATGTACGTCAAAAATAGAACATGTGGATGCAACAAACCTGGGTTGGTTTTCCCATCATTTAAGGAAGAGGAGTGACTTTGTAGGACAAGGATCAGACAACTATGGCTTTCCAACAGTTGGACTACAACTTCCAGCATTCCCGACCATTAAGCAGGCTTGTTAGGGCTTTTAAGAATTGCAGATCAATTTTAAGGGTTTTTTAAAAAAAACTCTTGAAATGGATGATTAAGTGAAGAAGTACTTTCCTTGTCTGCTCTGAAACAGATAACATCACATTTCTTGGAATTCCCCAATTTGTCATGTTACGGGAAAGAGAGATATGGACAAATGATCCATTAATTGCTATTTTTAAATCTATCCTGGTTGGTTTGTTTGTTTTTTAAAGTTGATGTTGATATTAAAGATCAAAGTCAACTATAAAAACTTTGATATGTACTGGTGCCTTGGGCTCCAAAGGCATTACAGGCCACTTTCTCAGCTTTATTGTTAATTGATTAATTATCTTGGTTGCTATACATGTTTCTTTAGGATTGTTTTTATTGGTTTAAACTGTTTTATTGTTTTGGAAGCTGCCCAGGGTCACTTGGTTGAGATGGGCAGCCATAGCAAATAAAAAGGAAGGAAGGAAGGAAGGAAGGAAGGAAGGAAGGAAGGAAGGAAG
>WNWU01000025.1:11551800-11563561 GCA_012654045.1 Ptyas mucosa
CCTTCCTTCCTTCCTTCCTTCCTTCCTTCCTTCCTTCCTTCCTTCCTATCCTCCTCCTCCTCCTCCTCCTCCTCCTCCTTCTCTCCCATTTTTTTTTGTTCTGTACCTGTGTTCTGAGTCGATACCTTAACTATGTATCTTCCTTGTGGCTCAGTTCCTCTTGTGATTACTATGTATTGCGGAGTGCTCTCTGTACTGCTGTAAGGATAAACAAGCAACATTATAATTCTTCATGAATAAGATGAGGGGGAGGGGGAAATCCCCTGGATTCAGCAACGACATATTCATTAGAGCTAGGCAATACTTTCAGAAATAATTTAGAAAACAATATTTTGGAGCATCAGATAGGATGAAAGTAACCTCTCTGCAGCTTTTTTAAAGCATTTTTTATCATCTTTAGAAGTTGCCATTGCTTTAAATAGCTTAGACAAGGAGCATGTTTATATTTTTGTGCACTTTGAAGGATCTATTTGGAATCAAATCCACAACGCTGCAGTGCTAATATGTATTAAAATGAAAGGTTGATGTATTCAAACCAAATCAAACGTAGCTTCTGCTTGAAGTCACAAAGGTGCTTTTTCAGGAGGCAACTGGACTTCCTTGGTTTTTTTCTTCTGAAGACATTTTGTTTCTCATCCAAGAAACTTCTTCAGCTCTGACAGGATAGTGGGGAATGGAAGGATTGATATTCCTTGCAGACAGCTGGTCATTTGCATCCTTTTAGAGGGTCGTTGAAGCACTTGGAGGTTTATCTGTGTCCTCAAAGCAGTCAGAGCTGAAGAACCTTTTTGGATGAGAAGTGAAACGTCTTCAAAAGAAAAAAAAACCAGAAAGTCTAGTTGCCTCCTGAAAAAGCACCTTTGGGACAACCATGACCTGGATGACTGAGAATCTCTACAGACTTCTACTTGAAGCCACTTGTATTTTGGAACGTGTTCACCATCATGCAACTCAAAGATAAGTATCAACCTTAACCTGAAAAAAAAATCCATTCCCACAAGGTAAGAAGGAAATATACAGTATGTTAGCACAACACTCACTGGAGGAGAGCTGGCATATAAATTTAAGGAGAATGTGAAAAACTACAGGATATATAATTAGGGGGCTGGAGGCTAAAACCTCTGAAGAATGGTTGCAGGAATTGGGTATGTCTAGTCCAGTGAAAAGAAGGACCGGGGTGGCATGACAGCACTGTTCCAATATTTGAGGGGCTCCCTAGAAAGATGAGGGGGACAACCTAATTTCCGAAGCATCAGAAGGCAGGACAAGAAACAATGGATGGAAACTAATCAAGGAGAGAAGCAACCTAGAATTAAGGAGAAACTTCCTAACCATGAGAATAATTAATCAGTGGAACGGCTTGCCTTCAGAAGTTGTGGGTGCTTTCATCACTGGTGGCTTTTAAGAAGAGACTGGACAGCCACTTGTCTAAAATTGTATAGGGTCTCCTGCTTGGGCGGGAGGTGGAGGTTAGACCAGTAGTGAAATCCAATTTTTTTTACTACCGGTTCTGTGGACGTGGGTTGGTGGGCACGGCGGGGGGAAGGATACTGCAAAAACTCCATTCCCACCCCACTCCAGGGGAAGGATACTGCAAAATCCCCATTCCCTCCCCACTCCTGGGGGAAGGATACTGCAAAATCCCCATTCCCACCCCACTCCAGGGGAAGGATACTGCAAAATCCCCATTCCCTCCCCACTCCTGGGGGAAGGATATTGCAAAATCTCCATTCCCATACCACTCTGGGGTCAGCCAGAGGTAGTATGTGCCAGTTCTCTGAACCAGGGGTCACCAAACTTTCGGACATCAGGGACCACTAAATCCATAATTTTAAATCCCGTGGACCACTAATATGATCTGCCTAATGACCAGCTGGGTGGTTGTGGCTAGGTGGTCATGTGACTGGGTGGGTGTGGCCAACTCAATGTCACTCATGTTGAGGGGTGCCTCACCAGCTTCTACTATCCCCTCCCCTGCCAGCCACTCCTTGCCTCCCCGCCCAGGCTCCTTAGGGCCCCAATAGGAAGCAGCCACTGGAGCTAAGCAGCCACCATGAGAAAGAGTTGGCAAAACAGCTGGCTCAGTTCAAATTGGATCTGACTGAGAAGGAGGCTCAGCAGAAGCACCTCACTGAGGACTAGGAGCATAGGCTTTCCAAGCAGAGGGAAGACCTGCTGGAGTGCAAGGCCAGGTACTGGCATTTGGAGGCTCAGTGGGATGAGATGGTCAGCCAGTTCCAGGCCATGATGCAGTCCCACTGGAACAAGGCCCTCCGGCTCTTCGCCACCAATGGCGCTTCCCTCCAGCCTTCGCCCAAAGCCCTGCACCAGGAGGCTGAAGCAGACCCCAAGTCGGAATTTCTGCCCCCCTCCGACCCACACAAAAAGTTCCTGAAGGGGGAGACTCTCCGCAGCAACACAAACCTTCATTGCATGTATCTAGTTTGAAACCCCTGATTTAGTGCAATATAAAAAATGCAAATAATTTTTCTGCGGACCACCAAAATTTTCTCATGGACCACCAGTGGCCCACATACCACCAGTTGGTGACCGCTGCTCTGAACTACTCAAAATTTCCGCTACTGGTTCTCCAGAACTTGTCAGAACCTGCTGGATTTCACCCCTGGGTTGGACTAGAAGACCTCTAAGGTCCCTTCCAACTGTGTTATTCTATGTGTCGTTACAGACTTCAACAGTATAAGCTTGAAACAACAGAATGTGTTCCTTTTTAGTGAACATTTTCCTCTTCCTTCTTCATAGCTTGTTAATTACTTTTACCAACTTTTATTGAGAGAAAGATTTTGGTTTCTAGAAAATGGCAGCACTTGGACTACAAAAGGCCAAAGCATTTCAGAATCTGATAAACTACGAAAAGGTATAGCAAGCTGCTCAAACTAGCGTCAGCATCCAGGAGAGTGATGTCTCGGTGTGCGTGTCTTGTCTTCCCAATCAAACATGTAAGCACCTGTAATTATGACTCCACCTGTTGCGGGGTTATACACACCTGCTCGTTGCACTGTTTCCTGAAAGTAATTTAGACTGAAGCAGCATTTTGAGTCTGCTAATCGCACTCATTGCAATTACCGTGCAACAATTGGGATTCGCGTAATTATTATTTTAAAATACTTTGCTCGTTACGTTCTGTATTTTTAATTTGAAAAAAAAAAAGAAAGAATTGAGTTCTGGTTCCTTTCTGGCTTTCAAAGATACACATGCATATTGTCATTTTTAGTGACAGAATTTCTGCTGTCAGGCGCTGCCCAAAGATGCACAGTGTTACATTCGAAGCAGCTGCCACTCTCTTTCTGTAACTATTTGATGGTTTTGCCATCAAAATCCACAATGGGGTATCAAGAAAGACTACAAATTATTAACCATAACATTTCACGAAAGGTAACTCTTAGTACAGTGTTTTCTTCATGGTTGTATGGTTTTAAATAAATTTAAAGCCAAGATATATAAATAAACTCACAGATTTCCCTTTTTTATGCTGTATGGGCAAAAGCCAAGCAAAATTTTAAATGGGAGATGAGCATCAAAGATTCTTTAATAAAATCCCCTGTTCATGACGAACCACTGAATTATTTTATCAGTTTGATGCAGTGGTGGGATTCAAAAAAAAATTTACTACTTGTTCTGTGGGTGTGGCTTGGTGGGTGTGGTATGGCTTGGTGGGTGTGGCATAGTGGGCGTGGCGGGGAAGGATACTGTAAAATCCCCATTTCCTTCCAATCAGCTGAGAGTCAGGAGGCAGAAAATAGATGGGGGCAGGGCCAGTCAGAGATGGTATTTACCGATTCTCCAAACTACTTAAAATTTCTGCTACCGGTTCTCCAGAACTGATCAGAACCTGCTGAAACCCATCTCTGGTTTGATGCATCGTATCAGATAGGGTGTCCCTAAGTCAGTGCAGAGTTGTGCACATGGAGGAACATATGTTAAAGAAATCAGATCTTTTATCAGTTCAATTTGATGATTCAGATTGAATAAACTCTTTGATTCAAATTGCAGATCCCAGTAGCAGAGGTGAAATCCAGCAGGTTCTGACAGGTTCTAGAGAACCGGTAGCGGAAACTTAGAGCAGTTCAGAGAACCAATAGGAGAAATTTTGAGTAGTTCAGACAACCGGCAAATACCACCTCTGGCTGACCCTAGAGTGGGGTGGAAATGGAGATTTTGCAATATCCTTCCCCCAGGAGTGGGGCGGGAATGGGGATTTTGCAGTATCCTTCCCCTGCCACACCTACCAAGCCACATCACAACCACCAAGCCATGCCCACAGAACTGATAGTTAAATATTTTGGATTTCACCACTGCCTAGTAGCTACCATGGGCATGGGATCGATAACCAAGAAACTATGGGAATATTATTGGTAGAAGAACCATGTCAAGATAAAAAGTGAATCAAAGATTTTGCTCACACTGCTTTAAAAATACAGGAGCTGGAAGCAGCTACAGATCCAATCTGGCTTACATTCTTGTTTCTTAGTAACCGCATGGCATAAAGGAACTTTTTTCTTGAGTTTCTTGCTAATATTGTATGTTGCATAATTCATGATTACTAAACCTATCCCAATCTGCTGACTTGGCAGTAATAGAGGTAAACATTATTCTGGGGTTGCAGTTGTTCACCGGCTGTGCAAGAGTTAGCAGAATAAAATCTCTGTCTGCCATCGTGTCACCCCTAGTCCTTCTTTTAGTTGGACTAGACATGCCTAGTTCCCTTAACTGTTCATTGTATGCTTTAGTCTCCATTCCTTTTACCAACTTTGTTGCTCTTCTCTGCACTCTTTCTAGAGTCTCAACATCTTTTTTTGTATTGCAGTGACCAAAACTGGACAAGGTATTCCAAAGATGGTGTTGTAAGTGCAGTATAAAGTGGTACTGACATTTATGAACTTGATATGCTCACTCCATTGATGCTGCCTACGACTGCATTTCTGCAGCTGCAGCACATTGTTGGCTCATACTCAAGTGATGGTCTACTACAGGGATGTCAAACTCGCGATGACACATTATCATCACGTGACGTATTGTGACTTTTTTCCCCCTTCGCTAAACCGGAGGTGGGCATGGCCAGCATAGCAGTAACTGTGAGAAGGATCTTGGAGTCTTAGTGGACAACCAGTTAAATATGAGCCAGCGGTGTGTGGCGGCAGCCAAAAAAGCCAATGCAATCCTAAATTGCATTAACAGAGGGATACAATCAAGATCAAGTGAGGTACTAATACCACTCTATAAAGCCTTAGTAAGACCATACCTAGAATACTGCATCCAGTTTTGGTCAGCATACTATTAAAAAAAAGATGTTGAGACTCTAGTAAAAGTGCAACCAGGATGATTAGGGGACTGGAGGCTAAAACGTACAATAAACGGTTGCAGGAACTGGGTATGGCTAATCTAGTGAAGAGAGGGACCAGGGGAGACAGGATAGCAGTCTTCCAATATCTGAGGGGCTGCCACAGAGAGGAAGGGGTCAAGCTATTCTCCAAAGCACCTGAAGGCCAGACAAGAAATAATGGATGAAAACTGATCAAGGAGAGATTCAACCTGGAAATAAGGAGAAATTTTCTGACAGTGAGAACAATCGACCCATGGAACAAAAGTTGTGGGAGCTTCATCACTGGAAGCTTTCAAGAAGAAACTGAACTGCCATAAATCAGAAATGGTATAGGGTCTCCTGCTTAGGTGGGGGGTTGGACTAGATGACCTACAGGATCCCTTCCAACTCTATTAATCTGTTAATATGACTTTGCCGTATTTCAAACGTATGGGAGTCATGGATCACGGATTTGGATGCATTCTTCAACTTAGCCCATTTGAGATGCATGGATTCAAAAATGATTGCCTTGCGATACACCGTTTTGCCCAGTGGGAGGTTACAAACACTGAAACAGAGACAGTTATTCTCTGTCAGTCAAGGACAGAGTCTCTGACAGTCAAAGAAAGATTTAACCTGGAAATAAGGAGAAATTTTCTAACAGTGAGAACAATCAACCCAGGGAACAGAAGTTGCCTTCAGAAGTTGTGGGAGCTTCATCACTGGTGGCTTTCAAGAAAAGATTGGACTGCCATTTGTCAGAAATGGTGTAGGGTCTCCTGCTTGGGTGGGGGGTTGGACTAGATGACCTACAAGGTCCCTTCCAACTCTCTTAATCTGTATCTGTATGTGCATCCGGCCCGCAGGCCGTGAGTTGGACATCCCTAGTCTAGTAGGACGTCTAGATCCCACTCACAGTTGCTACTGTTGAGCCATATACCACCTATTCCAGGGGTGTCAAACTCGCGTCGTCATGTGACGTATCACAAATTTTTCCCCTTCGCTAAACCGGGCATGGGCGTGGCCATCATGGAGGCATCTGACTCATGGGCCACGTGTTTGACACCCTTGGCCTACTCTATATATCCTTCAGTTTAGCAAGATTTCTGTTTATACGTGAGGAACTTTAAAGGAAACTGCTTAGAGATAACTCTGCATGTTTTTTTTTTGTTTTTTTGTTTTTTGGTATTTGGAGCCTGACAATATCACCTTTATTTCCACATCTGTCAATTCAAAGAGCCCATGTGTGAATTTGCTTTGATTTCTTGTTTTCAATTCAATCATCTGTATAATGCCACAGATTGCCCAACAGGGATGAATCTCAAATGATCCCTAAAAAGCTGGATCAATTCTGACTTAAAGGGCCTGAAAGAAAGAAAGAAAGAAAGAAAGGAAAAAGAAAGAAAGAAAGAAAGAAAGAAAGAAAGAAAGAAAGAAAGAAAGAAAGAAAGAACCCATTTTCCCATATTTGAAATGGAAGCAGCCGCTTCTTGTTTATTTGTTTTAAGAAATAATATCTTACCTGTCTTCCAACTGAAGCGAGCTTTTGCAATTTTTAACTCTGAATCATCTTTGTGTAGGTGTAATGAGAGTGATATACAAACCTCCCCCCCCCCTCCATCACAACGGGGTTTTAGCAAAGGAGGCGACGAGGGAATGAGGAGCAGCTCCATGAGAAAGATTTCGATTTGGCTTTTTGTGAGAATGCCTTTAGCCTCCCACTCAGAAATTAATCAGGGATTTTTTTTCCCTCCCTCGGATCGCTTATTTTCATGTCAAGATAATCTTTGCCTGTGGTTGAAGTCAGTGAAACAGAAGCTGGGAACAGGTTGACTGGTGGTGATGCCAAGAGAACTTAAAGACACAACCATGATGTTCATGGGTTCAGCTGCACTTAGTGAAATGCTCGCTTTTATAAAAGTGGTCCTTGACTTACAACCATTCGTTTAGTGACCATTTGAAGTTACAGCAGCACTGGAAAAAGTGAGTTATGACCAGTTTTTACACTTAGGACAGTTGCAGTATCCTGTTGTGGTCCCCCAGCTTGTTGTGGAGCTGGCAGCAGAGTCGGACAGTGAGGAGTTTGGGGAAGGCTCAGATGAGGGCTCTGCGTTGGAGGCAGAGATGGGGCAGGGCCATCTGGGAGTTATGTGCGGACTCCGGAGCCTCCAGATTCGGACGTCAGAGAGGCAGAGGAGCAGGGGGAGCCTGTTCCCAGTGCTCTCATGTGCAGAGCTGCCAGAAGGCAAGAACAGTGAAAACAAAAGGGACGACTCGGAAGTAAGGCTTGGAGATGATTGGCCCCTCCCATAAGCCATAAACGAAGAGGAAAGGGACATGAGCCTTCGCAGGAAGTAACTTTGTGCTGGTCAGTTTAAATTCTGAAGCTCCATTTGGACTCTGTGCTCCATGTGGCCTTGCAAAGCTAATTGCCAATTAGGTCTTTTGCAGCATGTCAAAGAAGATAAAGGTGGGTGTTTACCAGCCTTATCCGAAGCACTGTGATAGACTTCTGTTGGACTATTTATAAACTCTGGGAGATTCAGCACGTGCTGTGAATGAAAGGAATTCACAGCCATTAAAATAAAAAACAAGGGTTTTGGGGACTAATTGTGTGCTTTTTACTATATCAGGAAGCCTAGGTCAGAACACATCCCCATCAGTGGTGGGTTTTACATATTCTTACCACTGGTTTACCCCATGTGTGCACGCTTGCTTCATGCATGCACGGGCCTTCCGCACATGCGCCCTGCCTTCCGTGCATGCCTTTGCTCACGCCTTCTGCGCATGTGCCTGGCCTCAAAAATGTGGCTAAATAGGATGGCATTATGCCGGGTTGGGTGGGCAGTGGGTGGTAGGCCCACCTGCAGTCGCTGCTACCGGTTCGCCTGAACCGATATGAACCAGCTGAATACCACCTCTGATCCCCATGGTCACATGATCAAAATTCAGATGCTTGGCAACTGGTTCATACTTATGACCGTTGCAATGTCCCGGGGTCATGTGATCTGCTTTTGCGATCTTCTGACAAGCAAAGTCAATGGGGAAGCCAGATTCACTTCATCGGGTTACTAACTTATCAACTGAATTGATGCACTTAACAACTGTGGCAAGGAAGGTCATGAAATGGGGTAAAACTCAACAGCTGTTTTGCTTAGCCATGGAAATGTTGGTTTCATTTGTGATCGTAACTCGAGGACTATCTCTATTGTGTGCCTAGAAAAAGGAAGAAGAAAGGGGGCTTTTGAAAGACCCTTCCATTTGATAAAACTAAAATTGATGATCCCTTCCTGGGGTACTTTGATACATCACATCAAAACCCACTTGTTGGACGAGAGCTGTAAATGACTGAAGTTCCATTGGTTGAGGCCACCTTGATGGTTTAAGAGGGGGTGGAACACTGGACGTCAGGAAGAAAGACCTGGCTGAAGCCAAGTGGAACTCCTTTGCAAATCTGAAATATGTATTGGAATAATCAAGCTAAAATAGCAGTAGCACTTAGACTTACCATGTTTCGCCGAAAATAAGACCCTGTGTTATATTTTTTTGAACCTTGAAATAGGTGCTTGGCCTTATTTTGGGGGAGGTTATTATTTTGGGGCGTGTGGAGGAAACCAGAGGAAATGGCGGGGACTAGCTGCGCATGCGTTTAAATATTTCCGGGGGGCTTATTTTCAAGGGAGGACTTATTTTAGGGCATGCACTCAAAAGCCTGATTGGGCTTATTATCAGGGGATGTCTTATTTTGGGGGAAACAGGGTATATACCGCTTCACAGTGGTTTACAGCCCTCTCTACATGGTTTACAGAACTTGCAGTAATTGCAGGCAGCTGATGTTAATAACAGTGCTTTAGTCTGCTGCACCACCAGGGCTCATATCTGATCCTGGCTTTTCTTCTATTTTTTTTTTAATTTGATTTATATGCCGCCCTTCTCCGGAGACTCAGGGCGGCTTACAATGCATTAAGCAATAGCCTTCATACTTTTGTATATTTTATACAAAGTCAGCTTATTGCCCCCACAATCTGGGTCCTCATTTTACCTACCTTAGAAAGGATGGAAGGCTGAGTCAACCTTGAGCCTGGTAGGATTTGAACTTGCAGTAATTGCAGGCAGCTGATCTTAATAACAGTTAATGACACTGCTTTAGTCTGCTCAGCCACCAGAGCTCTTTTATTTTATTAGTCATATTTCTATGCCACCCACTCTCCGAGGACTCTGGGCGGCTTACACCAAAGACAGTATACTAAATAGCATCTTGCCCCCAACAATCTGGGTCTTCATTTACTGACCTCGGAAAGATGGAAGGTTGAGTCAACCTTGAGTGGTGAGAATCGAACTGCTGGCAGCCAGCAGAGTTAGCCTGTAATATTGTATTCTAACCACTGCGCCACCACGGCTCTTGTAGATATGGAAGACAAATGTTATCTGCAACTGCATTTATAGAGGGTGAAATTCAGCAGGTTCTGACAGGTTCTGGAGAACCGGTAGCAGAAATTTTGAGTAGATCGGAGAACCAGTAAATACCACCTCTGGCTGGCCCCAGAGCGGGGTGGGAATGGAGATTTTGCAGTATCCTTCCCCTGCCACACCCACCAAGCCACACCCACCAAGCCACACCCACAGAACCAGTAGTAAGAAAATTCCACCACTGCATTTTTACCATGCAAAAACATGGCATGGAACCAAACATTCGCCATTCTTCGCTCTGGAGAAAGAACGGGATGTTGGGGGAGCCAGCTTGTAGTTTCTGTGGAGATTCAGTTTATTAATCTTAATTTATGGGGGGTAGAATGTCTCCGCTCTAGACATCTTATATCTCAGAACAGCAAGCAACCTGTTAACATCATCCACTAAGTCTACCTTTCTGTTCTCTGACATATGAACATCGCGGAAAGGCATTCCTGCTGTGAGGAACTAGGAATCCAGAGTTTTCATCAAGGCCCATTTTTAGACAGAAGATTTATTTATAATTCGGAAGCCCAGCAAACGCCTGAGGAGACTCAGGCAGGGATGATGTATTAAGCCATACAGCCATAGATTATGGCTTAGCTTGAAATGCAGAGTTGGTTGCTGGTGCTATCTTTAAAAAACCTTTCCAGCTGTATTTCTACACTTGCTCAGCCTTGCTGCATGCTGCATGCTAAATTTGAAACTCTGGCTCTGAAAAATATGTGCATAGGTAGACGAAACTATCAAGGAAGCTGGTCATTATAGAATTGAAATGTTACGTGTTCACAAACTTGCTACTAAAAAAAATGAGGAAGAGAAATAAGGAAGAAGTGAATGACTGTTTGAAAGAGTCAAGAAAAGCCATCATCAAGTTGAACAGCTCCATTTTGACTAAGATAAATAAAGGTAATTATAGAATCACAGGGGAAAGAAAGGATTTTGTAGGTTTAACCTCCTACTCGATGCAGAGATCAGTGTTAGAAGATCTTAATTATTGCTTTCCAGCTTTGCTTGAATGTTGTCTTGGCTGTCAAGGTGTTCTCACAATGTTCAATCAAAACAGACTTAGATATAACATTGTCCTAAGAGATTTTAAGAAGTCAGGGTGTTGAATAATTTCTAACAAATGAGTGTAATTACTGAAAAATAGCAGAATGACAGAGTTGGAAGGGACCTTGGAGGTCTTCTAGTCCAACCACCTGGTCAAGCAGGGGACCCTATACTATTCCACACAAGTGGCTGTCGAGACTTTTCTTAAAAGCTTCTAGTGTTGGAGCACCCATAACTTCTGGGGACAAGACATTTCACTGGTTGATTGTTCTCACTATCTGGAAAATTCTCCTTAGTTCTAGGTAGGATCTCTCCTTGATTAGTTTTCATTTATTGTTTTATGTTCTGACTTCAGCTGCTTTGGAGAATAGGTTGACCCCTCTTCTTTGTATGTGGTTAGGAACTCTGTCCCTGTTTTTGGAAGATAAGCATTTCTTGAAAAGGTTGGCTCTTAGAAAACACTATAATTCAATGAGAATTGTGATCCTGCAAATTATAGTACAGTATAGTACTGTACTGTATTATAACATTGTATTCACTGTCTGCATTACTATTACTATGAGTCTTCTTATCGTTCCTATCACCCATCTCCTCCCACTTATGACTGCATGACTGTAACTTGGTTGCTCATATCCTTATGATTTATATTTATATTGTTTGTTTCCTAGTATGATTTGATTGCTTATTTGTACCCTATGACTATCATTAAGTGTTGTACCTTATGATTCTTGACAAATGTATCTTTTATTTTATGTACACTGAGAGCATATGCACCAAAGACAAATTCCTGGTGTGTCCAATCACACTTGGCCAATAAAGAATTCTATTCTATTCTATTCTATTCTATTCTATTCTATTCTATTCTATTCTATTCTATTCTATTCTATTCTACTCTACTCTACTCTACTCTACTCTACTCTACTCTACTCTACTCTACTC
>WNWU01000025.1:11569512-11581718 GCA_012654045.1 Ptyas mucosa
AGAACAGAACAGAACAGAACAGAACAGAACAGAACAGAACAGAACAGAACAGAACAGAATTCTTTATTGGCCAAGTGTGCTTGGACACACAAGGAATTTGTCTTTGGTGCATATGCTCTCAATGTACATAAAAGAAAAGATACATTCATCAAGAAGCATAAGGCACAACACTTAATGATAGTCATAGGGTACTAATCAGATATCTGAAACAGGGAAAGGAGAACATGGACAATTGGAAAGGAAGACTAATGGGGCAGGAAAGAAGGGAGGTCATAGTAACTCTTGAAATTTCTTAGCATCCATGACAAAATGTTTACAGTAAAAAAAAACCCCTTTCAAATAATATACATAGGCCTACAGGAACATGGAATTAGGTTCCTCCCCCCCTAATCAGGAAGACTAATTTTGCAATTGCAATATTGTTCCAAGAAATCTTTATTTTCAAGAACTTACACTTAGCAATAATATAGAATTGATGGCACAGTTTCAAATTTCACTAGAAACTACAGCCATCACAGATTCGAAGGGGCTGGATTGAAGCTCATTGGTGGAATCAGGAAATAAATTAAATACCATAAATTTAGATGGATGCCTCTGTCAATGGGCAAGGGAAAGCAAGAAGCAGATAATTTATGGGACTACAATACATTTGAAAGACGACTGTTGTGAAAACAGTCCAAATTAAACACACACATACACACACACACACACACACACACACACGAGATGCTCAAAAACCCAGGCAATATTTGATTTTAAGGCTATGCCTGCTGGACAGGGGATATGAGAAGCAAAAGAACGGGTCATTTTGCTAGATGCTTGATAACCCTATTACTACCTTAGTAGGTAATTGGCTCTGTTTCTTCACTTTTTGCTGAACTGATCATCTTATTAGAAGAAGCAAGACTTCCATGGTTTATATCAGTGATGACTAATCTTTTTGCCTCCGCTTGCCAAAAGCGGGGGAGCACTGGGGGGGGGTGTCATGTGCGCGTGTGCCCATACCCATAATTCAATGTACCCCATGCATGTGCGTGCAACCCCGCCCCACACTCCCCCCGCTTTCAGCACGCGATGGCACAGTGGGCCCAATAGGCCCATTTTTCGCCCTCCCCAGGCTCCAAGAAGGCCAGAAACGGCCCATTTGCTGACTTCCGGTGGGACCAGAAATCCCATTTTTTGCCTTCCCCAGGCTCCAGAGTAGGGGTTCTGCTTACCGTTACTACCAGTTCGCAATGGGGCTGTGCGTGCTCGCTTCGCTCGTGTGCATGCGGACTCTTCTGCGCAAGCACAGAAGCGTTTTCATGACATCAGGGTCAGTAGGAGGGGCCTCCCGCTGGTTTTACTACTGGTTCTATAGAACCAGTGTGAACCGGGGGCAACCCACACTGCTCCAGAGGCTTTCTAGGAGCCTGGGGAGGGCCAAAACGGGGCTTCCCCATCCCCCGGAGGCCGGAAACAGCCCGTTTGCCGGTGGGTCTGGAACGCCCAAAAATCAGATGCGTGCGCTGGAGCTGAGCTAGGGCAACGCTCACGTGCCTCACCGATATAGCTCTCCGTGCCACCTGTGGCACGCATGCCCTAGGTTCGCCATCATGGGTCTATATTTTGTAAGAAATGATATGATAGCAGTCTTCCAGTACTTGATGGGCTGTCACAGAAAAGAAAAAAGCAAAGAAAAGATGGGATAGACTTATTCTCTAAGGCTATTGAGGGCAAGACAAGAAGAGGAGGGTTAGGGTTAGGGTTAGGATCATGAAAAAGAGATCCAATGTAGAACTAAGGAGAAATTTCCTGACAAAGAGAATAATTAATCAGTGGAATGGCTTGCCTCCAGAAGTTGTGGGTACTCCAACACTGGATATTTTTAAGAAAAGATTGGACAGCTGTTTGTCCAGAATGGCAGGGGTGTCAAACTCAAGGTCTGCAAGCCGGATCTGGCCCATAGGGTGCTTAGATCTGGCCCACTGGGCCACCCTGCCTCTGCCACAGGGGTGGGTTCTAAAATGTTTTACTACCGGTTCTGTGGGCGCGGCTTATTTTGTGGGCATGGCTTGGTGGGGGGGGGGGATAATGTGACAGGGTGGGTGTGGTCAACTTTGTTTTTTTTTACTTTCAAAAGCATTTTTTCTACAACCTTAAGAGGTTGCAGGAAAAAAATGCTTTGAAAAGCCTCTGACAATCAGGCAACTCAGCTGGGATTGTCAGAGGCTTTTCAAAGCATTTTTTTACCACCTCTTCGGCTGAAAAAAAATGCTTTTAAAAGTTTTTTTTTTAAAGCCTCTGATGAAGTGGGCGGGGTAAGCGAGCGGCGACTGGGCCGGGGACCGGTTCGGGGGCGTGGCCAGCCAATGTTATTACCGGTTCTCGGAACTACTACAAATTTTTACTACCGGTTCTTGCGAACCGGTGCGAACCGGGAGCAACCCACCACTACTCTGCCAGCAAAAACAGAGCTCGGCAGGGCTGCATGCAGTTCTCCTGGGCTCCATTTTTGGCCGCAATGGCCTCCTACAGCCCTCTGCCAATGAAAATAGAGTTCGGAGGGGGGGGGCGCATGCAACCCCCTTGAGATCCGTTTTCACTGTCAGAGGGCTGCAGGAGGACATCGCAGCTGAAAACGGGGTCCGCGGGGCCATATGCAGCCCCCCTCCAGTTCCATTTTTGCTGGTAGAGTGTTGCAGGAGGCCGCCATGGCTGAAAACTGAGCTTAGGAGCCTGTTTTCACTGGGAGAGTGCTCAGGCCACCACTGGCACCCCGACACGAGTGATGTCAAGCTGGCCATGCCCTCCACGGCCCTTTCCCAAGGTCAAACACAACCTTGATGCAGCCCTCAATGAAATTGAGTTTGACACCCCTGGTTTAGGTTCTCCTCCTTGAACAGGGGGTTAGGCTAGAATAATAATAATAATACTTTTCTATTTTTATACCGCCCTTCTCCTGCTGGACTCAGGGTGTTGCACAGCCAAAGATAAAAACAGCTCATACTAAATTTTAAAAGAATTAAACTAGTATTGGCCTAATGAAATTTAAAATATCCCAACTAAAACCAATTTAGCAATTAAAAATATCTAAAGGGGGGGTGGGGTGTGTCAAGCCAGCCCAGCTTGATGAAATAAAAAAGTTTTAAGGGCACGGCGAAAAGCACGGAGATCTGGGGTCCTACGTATCTCCGGGGGCAGGTCGTTCCAAAGGACCAGTGCTGCCACAGAGAAGGCCCTACCCCTGGGGGTCACCAGCCGACACTGCCTGGCTGACGGCACCCTGAGGAGTCCCTCTCTGTGGGAGCATACTGGCCGGTGGGAGGCTACCGGTGGCAGAAGGCGGTCCCGTAAGTACCTAGACCCTAAGCCATGGAGAGCTTTAAAGGTGGTAACCAACACCTTGAAGGCACCCAGAAGACCATTGGGAGCCAATGCAGCTCGTGCAGGAGAGGTGTCACATGGGAACGCCCCATTGCTCCCATAATCCCCCGTGCAGTCGCATTCTGCACCAGTTGGAGCCTCCGGGTGCTCCTCAAGGGGAGCCCCATGTAGAGAGCATTACAGTAGTCCAGGCGAGAAGTGACAAGTGCCTGAGTGACCGTGCGTAAGGAGTCCTGATCCAGAAAGGAGAAGGCCTTCAAGGTTCTTTCCCATTTGCTGGCAGTGCAAAACTCAGATATAACGTTTAGTTTTATGTGCAAGAAACACACAAGCATTAATTTTTTTAAAAAAACCTTCAAAATTAGTTGTCTAAAGATAATTCACATCAAGCAAAGTAATTATTGATCTCTGGGATTCTTGTGTCTTTTAGCCGTTTTCCTTTGTTTCTTTTTTGATTAGAACAAGGGTACTTGGGATAAGGCCAGAAATGTATAGATTGTTATTTTATGCTAAGGAAAATAGGTAAAAGCACAGAGCACTGAGCAAGGTTTGTACATCTATGCATACAACCCAAAATAAGCAAAACCACAAACATTTCCAGGCAAACATAAAACTGATATAAAGCTCATTACCACCAACTGCAGCAAAGTCGGAACCTATAATTGGAACGTTACTAACGTTTGCAGCAAAATACTAAAAAATAAGTCATTAGCACATCTACATTAGTGGCCAAAATTGTGGAAACCTTTTGGGAAAAGTGTATTTTCTAAAACTAGCTAATAATGCCACTTTTTTGGGGGGGAGTAGTGCCATAAAATTATATATCGATGGAAAGATAATTTAATCAAGAACCTAATGCAATAACTTTTGTGAAGGATGTGCTATTAGAATAGAAGTTACAGTATAAAGAAGAAAAGTGAAACAGGTAGAAAAAACGAGATATACAAAAGTTATCACCATGTCAGTAAACAGTTAGTTGGGAAACCTTTAGCATGAATTACAGCCTTACAACATCTTTTTTTTTAATTTTGATTTATATGCAGCCCTTCTCCGGAGACTCAGGGTGGCTTACAATGCACTAAGCAATAGCCTTCATACTTTTGTATATTTATACAAAGTCAGCTTATTGCCCCCACAATCTGGGTCCTCATTTCACCTACCTTAGAAAGGATGGAAGGCTGAGTCAACCTTGAGCCTTGGTGAGATTCGAACCTGCAATAATTGCAGGCAGCTGGTGTTAATAACAGGGTGCTTTAGACCACTGTACTATCCAAAGCTCTTTTCATGATAGCCTCCATCTTCCCTTGGATAGCCTCCATCTTCCCACGGAGTGAACCAAGTCTTTGAGTTCTGCAGCTGTTCTAATGTGAAACCAAGATTGAATGATTGCTTTTATTAACTGGGTTTTATTGCTGGGTCACTTCTGACTAATAAGTTTCTTTAGTCGGCTCCATAGATTTTCAATTGAGTTAAGGTCTGGGCTATTCCCAGGCCATTCCAGCAGTGGAATAGGATTATTTTAAAACTCCCCCCCCCCAAAAAAGTGGTGTTATTAGCCATCAAACCTCAAAAATACACTTTTCCCAAAAGGGTTTCCACAATTTTGGCCACTACTGTAAGCAACTTTGGCGTCTAAGCTGACTGGGGAATTATGGGAGTTGAAGTCTGCAGGTCTTAAAGTTGCCAAGGTTGGACACTCCTGTGCTAAACGTTTGGAGAAGGTATTTATTTTTAGCAGAATGATACAGAGTACAGGTAGTCCTCATCTTACAACAACAATAGAGCCCAAAATTTATGTTACTAAATGAGACATTTGTTAAGTGAGTTTTGCCCCATTTTAGAACCTTTCTTGCTACACCTGTTAAGGGAATCACTGCAGTTAACACAGTTGTTAAGTCAATCTGGCTTCCCACTGATTTTGCTTGACAGAAGGTTGCAAAAAAGTGATCATGTGACCCTGAGATACTGCAACCGTCATAAATATGAATCCCCATGACCATAGGGATAGCATCCCCATGACCATAGGGATGCTATAACGGTTGGGTGAAAAGCAGGCATAAGTCAATTTTTTCAATGCTGTTGTACTTTCAAAAGTTTACTAAGAGTTGTGGTGGTGCAGTGGTTAGAGTGCAATCCTGCAGGCGACTTCTGCTGCCTACCGGCTGCCTGCAATTTGGCAGTTCAAATCTCAGCAGGCTCAAAGTTGACTCATCCTTCCTTCCTTCCGAGGTGGGTAAAATGAGGACCCAGATTGTTGGGGGCAATATTCTGACTCTGTAAACTGCTTAGAGAGGGCTGTAAAAGCACTGTGAAGCGGTATATAAGTCTAAATGCTATTGCTATTGTTACTAACGGAACTGGTTGTAATTTGAGGACTGCCTCTACTTAGCTTCTAGTTTTCTGGACCGGTTCATAACAAATAGAAACTTCAAGATTGAAAGGAAAATCCATATGATGTCAAAGCGGTTTGCTCACTCTGAAATAACAGCTTTTCTGCAGGTCCATTAGCAAATAAGGGGTGGCCCTATTTCGGGAATCAACATGCAATTGTTCACCTTTTAAAACTTGATTTCCCCGCGGATAGGGATTTATTTCTAGCACTGTAGTTGCGATTGCTTTTCCTCTCTCAATCTCCCAGCAGAGTTACTCCATCCAAGTGACAAGCAAGAGTAAAGCAGTATCATTGCTAATTTATACGAGGTATTCCCTGAATTTCAATGAGCGTCTCTTGTTATGGATAGATTTCACAAAGAATGCAGGTTTCGAACCTCTTATCATTGCCATAAAAACGTAGGAGAGGAACTCGGTGATATAGTATTGCATTAGTTCTGCGGTGCCAAAAAGTTAGGGATCTTTAATTCAAAGAAAGGAATTGGAAAATAAAGAGTTAGAAGGAGACACCTGAGACCATAAATCCAGCCTCCAGCTTAGAGCAGGAATCCAAATGAAAACATCCTTTACAACTCTTTTCGCCAGTCTCCGTTTCAAGCTATCGGTTGATGAAGAGGAAATGTCTCAATTGATATCGCTGTTTGGTAATCTATTGTATTTAAATTATATTCAATAAGATCAGCACCATCTGGATTATATATATAAAAAAAGAGGTTCTCAGTATCTATAAATATGTATGAATATCACTTTCGCGAGACACAGCACTTAATTTTTTTTAAATGGCACACATTATTATATTTCGAAAGGGGAACACAATAGACAGTTAAGGAAATTGCGGATAATAACATGCCTGTCATCCACGAGGATGATCCCAATCTCCACTTTGCATCTCCACTTTGCTTTTATAAATCCACAAGCAGAAGATAACAATTCTTGGAGGCGAGGAAGAACTCTGGAAGCAGCCGAGACGAATAGAGCACTCTAGCTTTGTTTTTCTTTTTCTCTGTGTGACCTGGGTGTCAGCAAGGGAAGCCAGAACCAGGGGTGAAATCCAGCAGGTTCTGGAGAACCAGTAGCAGAAATTTTGAGCAGTTCAGAGAACCGGTAGCGGAAATTTTGAGCAGTTTGGAGAACTGGTAGCAGAAATTTTGAGCAGTTTGGAGAACCGGTAGTGGAAATTTTGAGCAGTTCGGAGAACTGGTAGCAGAAATTTTGAGCAGTTCAGAGAACTGGTAGTGGAAATTTTGAGCAGTTCAGAGAACCAGTAGCAGAAATTTTGAGCAGTTCGGAGAACCGGTAGTGGAAATTTTGAGCAGTTCGGAGAACTGGTAGCGGAAATTTTGAGCAGTTCGGAGAACCGGTAGTGGAAATTTTGAGTAGTTTGGAGAACCGGCAAATACTGCCTCTGGCTGGTCCCAGAGTGGGGAGGGAATGGAGGTTTTGCAATATCATTCCCCCTGGAGTGGGGTTGGAATGGAGATTTTGCAGCATCCTTCCCTTGCCATGCCCACCAAGCCACACTACGCCCACCAAGCCATGCCCACAGAACTGGTAGTAAAAAAATTTGGATTTCACCACTGGCCCAGAACACCCTATAACAAGCCATGCTATTTTCTTCCTTTAAGTAATTGTGATTTCAGAAGTGGCTAAGAGAAATATTGCTATTGTCAATTGTCCCCAACGGCAGGAAAATACCGGTTTCAGCATTTTCAGTGTAATTTACTGTCGTCATTGATTTTAAACTCTTGCTTGCTGGCGTACTAAAGACATTTTTTTCCCTCTTTTGGGGACTGCATCTACTTTGATTACAGGAATATTACAGCTTTAATGGCATGTTGCGTTTAAGGGCTGACATCTGATGAACAATGGATTTCGTCTCCTTAGAAAAGGACACGGTGGTTCAGTGGCTAAGACACTGTCGATTGAAAGGTCAGCAGTTCATCGGTTCGAATCCCTAGTGCTGCGTAACAGGGTGAGCTCCTGTTACTTGTCCCAGCTTCTGCCAACCTAGCAGTTCGAAAGCATGTAAAAAAGGCAAGTAGAAAAATAGGGACCACCTTTGGTGAGAAGGTAACTGCATTCCATGAGCCTTTGGCGTTTAGTCATGCCAGCCACATGACCACGGAGGCGTCTTCGGACAGTGCTGGCGCTTCGGCATTGAAACAGAGATGAGTACCGCCCCCTAGAGTCGGGAACAACTAGCACATATGTGTGAGGGAAACCTTTACCTTTACTCCTTAGTCGGGTAACTTTGCTTAGTGAATATATTGAGGAGGAATACTCAAGGTTTACTAGATGATTCCCCCACCCCATCCCCATTGGTGTAAATTTGATGAAGCAAGACAGATTTATTTATTTTTTTTAGGAAAGAATAGCCAGCAGTAAACAGCTGAATGTACCCTAAGATGGTGAAGAATGGTGAAAATGGTGAAGAAATCACATTATGGCTTAGTATGATGTGTGAATCCAGCTGTTGAGCTGATGACTGAGTAATGTTGCTGATGCTTCTAGCAGCGTTGTTTTTTTTTTTTTGAGAATTATATAAAAGAAGTATTTTTCTCCAAAAAAAGCCCTGTGAAAAATGGGACCTTCAAGTTGGTAAAGCTAAATTAGAACTCCAGTTATAAATAGAAGTAATCTTTTAGAATAGACTCTTAGAGGGTGACGTAGTTGTTCTTATATTTATTTATTTATTCAATTGTTACGACTGCCTATCTCAAGCATATAAGAGCAGGCAGAGATGGGGGGAGGCGGACTTAAGCGAGTCATTAGCCTCGAATCTTTCAAGTTGCCACAAACCTAGTCCAGCCCTCCGCTCAAGCAGGAGAGTTCCTATGATATTCCAGACAAATGGCTGTCCAGTCTCTTCTTGAAAACACCCAGTGATGGGAGTACCCACAACTTCTGGAGGATAAACGCATTTTGGAGGATTAAGAAAACGAATTAAAAATCCATTTTTAACCAATGGATTTTCATCTGAGGCTTAACTACAAAGACCCTCCACATTTAGCTCAGAAGTGAAATTTGGTAGCAGTTCTAATAACCATCCTGATGTATCCACTGCGGTGGGGAGAGCTGGGTTTGAGGTGCCTATCTCTAAAGACTCCCATCATTGAGGTGGCAGTTTTCAGCAAGTAAAGAAATGATTGCTTTCTACTACAGACTGCAGCATAAAAAATGGATTAATCTTTTTTGCAAACAGCTCCGGAAATGCAGCTGTGAGGTTATTTTACTACCTTATGCTCCTGCTGCGTCTCCTCCTTTGACCCGGTCCTATTCCTGTGCACATGCTAAATTAATGAGGGGAGTTCGTCATAATGTTACAAAGATAACGGGAAGCACACTAAGCCAAGTTTTTCCACTCCTGGAAGATTCTCCTCCTACAGGCTTGTCGCTGTTCATAAGTTGTAAGGTGGATTAATATTGCTTTATCAATCAATTTTATGCAAAACAACAGGCCACCCTCAGCACGGTGGTAAATTTATTTCCTTGAGTCAATGAACTCTGCTTGGCCCTTTACATAATACGGAACCTAAGACAAATGCAGGGAGATGTTAATAAAACAACTTGGAATTAAATATCCGTTCCTGTCATGAATAAGTCGGTGGTGGTTTTAAAATTCTCCGTGCAGAAAAAAACACACAGAGTTGGTTGGAGGTAGGCAATGGGACTGTTTCTCCTTGTGGGAAACGGATAAGAAAAGCCATTTAACCAGCACACACAGGCTCCATCCATCATGGTGATGCATTCTCATGCATAATCTCAGAAGAGTGAAGCTAACCAGAGGCCTTCCAGATATTGCTCAACTGAAATTCTCAGGAGCTCTTGTTAAGTAGATAAGCTTTGAGAGGAAATCTGGAGGACTTGTGACCAGGGGTCGGCTGCTGGGGGTTCGCAGGGGTTCGGGAGAACCTCTAGCTAAAATTCTGTGCAGTTCAGAGAACCCCCAAATCCCACACCTGGCTGGCCCCACCCACCCTGCTCCTCCCCTCCCAGGAGTCTCTACGTGGCCCATAGAGCAGAGGCCCGGTTGTATTGATATGGTTTCAGCTGTAAGCAGATGCAAATAGTTGGGTACCCTTGCTTTTGGTATTTTGTATCCATTCCAGGGGTGGGCTTCAAAAATTTTAGCAAGGGGTTCTCTGCCCGGTTTCTGGGTGGGTGTGGTCATGGTGGGCGTGGCCTAGTCAGCCTCCTGCACCATGGCCGGGGGAGGCATTTTTGCCTCCCTGGGCTCCGGAGGCTTTTTTTGAGCCTCCGGGAGGGTGAAAATGGCCTCCCCAGGTTCGGGAGGCCCTCTGAACTTCCGGTAGGCCCATTTTTCACCCTCCCCGAGCCTCCACACACGCCTTGCACTTACCTGTATCCAAAATGGGCCAGGTGGGGACTCCTGGGAGGGGCAGAGTGGGATGGGTGGGGCCAGCCAGGAGTGGGATTTGGGGGGGTTCTCCAAACTGCACAGAATCTTACCGAACCCCCTGTGAACCCCCAGCAGCCCAGCCCTGATCGATTCCATTTAAAACATTACCTCTTTTCAATCCTTCCCTTCAGTCTGCTAAGAGTATATTTATTCTGGCTGGTGGATTTTTCCCACTCTTCCTTGCAGAAGTCTTCCAGCTCAGAAATATTCTTAGATCTCCTTGCATACATGTCAAGTTTCACCATGTTGAAATCTGGAGATTGCAAAGGCTATTCCAAAGCTTTATTTTTCTTTTCTCTAAATACTTCATAGCTGTGACAGATTGTGGGAAGGGTGAGAATGTGTCACTTGGTTTTATTTTTTTTAAATCTCGGAGAAGATAACTCATTTGGGGAAAAGTGCTTGAAAGGGTTTGCCTTAATTAGCTCGCGTTAACAGTGGGTGGGATATTCCTTTTACACTTTCCAGGATTCGGTGTTTATCCCTTATCATTTCCATCTTCCTTTGGGTATTAGCAGCTTCATATGGATTGATTTGAAAGTATGTTTCTGTCTTTAATAATACATGTGTTAACAGCAGCCAGAATCTTGTTCGCACAACATTTGAAGGAGGAGGAGATCCCCACAGAAGAAAAGATAATAACAAAAATTTTAGAATGTGCAGAAATGAATAAACTAACATTTGAAATGAAAGGAAAGGACGACAACTGAATATTTTGAGGTATGGGATCTGTTTTATTGATGGTTCAATAAGAGAAACAGGACTTAGAACTTCTAAAACTACAAGAGAAAGATTGATTTTATTATTAGGCTTGATTACTGCAACTTATTAATTTTGATTAATTCTGATTAGTATTAACAATTAATATGCATTAATATTATACGGGAAAAACACTGTTATTATGAGGTGACTATTAGAGAACACTATTATTATTATTACTATGATGAATATTACTCAAAATAATTGTAACCAGACGACACACTGTCTGTACGGATTTTGAACATGATGCTCTTTCTATTTAGAAAGAAAGAAAGAAAGAAAGAAAGACAGACAGACAGACAGACAGACAGAAAGAAAGAAAGAAAGAAAGAAAGAAAGAAAGAAAGAAAGAAAGAAAGAAAGAAAGATTGTTTCTGTCTGTGCAGTTGATGAAATATCCAGTATTTGGATATGGATATTCAGCTCTACTTTCTTCAAAAACTACAGCCAGGTGTTCTCTTCTTCAGGCACTTCACCCTTTTACTCCATATGCATCTTGTGCAATTGTGGCTGAACCGTTGAACTTTTGTTTCATAATCTGAAATGTTTCAGACTCGTCAAGATTTTCATTTGCATAGTTTATCAGTGGCTTTTGTGCTAAACTTCTGAAAACTCCCCCGTAAAGTTTATTGTTGCACAAGAGCCATGGTGGCGCAGTGGTTAGAGTGCGGTACTGCAGGCTACTTCTGCTGACTGCCGGCTGCCTGCAATTTGGCAGTTCGATTCTCACCAGGCTCAAGGTTGACTCAGCCTTCCAGCCTGCCGAAGAGGAAAAAATGAGGACCCAAATTGTTGGGGGCAATAGGCTGAACTCTGTAATCCACTCAGGTAAAGGTAAACGTTCCCCCGCACATGCATGCTAGTTGTTTCCAGCTCTAGGGGCGGTGCTCATCTCTGTTTCTAAGCCAAAGATCCAGCGCTGTCTGAAGATGATCTCCATGGTCATGTGGCCGGCATGACTAAACACCAAAATCGCACAGAGTACTGTTATCTTCCCACCAAAGTGGTCCCTATTTTTCTACTTGTATTTTTATGTGCTTTCAAACTGCTAGGTTAGCAGAAGCTGAGACAAGTAATGGGAGCTCACCCCATTATGCGGCACTAGGGATTCAAACCGCTGAACTGCCAACCTTCTGATCGACAAGCTCAGCATCTTAGCTACTGAGCCACTGCTTAGAGAGGGCTGTAAAAGGACTATGAAGCAGTATATAAGTCTAAGTGCTGGAAGGAAGGAAGGAAGGAAGGAAGGAAGGAAGGAAGGAAGGAAGGA
>WNWU01000025.1:11586394-11596533 GCA_012654045.1 Ptyas mucosa
TAGGGGTAGGGGAGAGGAGAGGAGAGGAGAGGAGAAGAGGTAGGGGTAGGGGTAGGGGTAGGGAAGAGGAGAGGAGAGGAGAGGAGAGGAGAGGAGAGGAGAGGAGAGGAGAGGAGAGGAGAGGAGAGGAGAGGAGAAGAGAAGAGAAGAGAAGAGAAGAGAGGAGAGGAGAGGAGAGGAGAGGAGAGAAGAGAAGAGAAGAGAAGAGAAGAGAAGAGAAGAGAAGAGAAGAGAAGAGAAGAGAAGAGAAGAGAAGAGAAGAGAAGAGAAGAGAAGAGAAGAGAAGAGGTAGGGTAGGGTAGGGGTAGGGGTAGGGGAAGGGGAAGGGGAAGGGGAAGAGAAGAGCTTCATTGGCCACGAGCTTTGCTCTTCCTTAACTCAGCCAAAACTTTCCATATTGGAAATGGGTACAGCAGAATTCTGGGAATTAAAATCCATATGTCTGGAGGGTGCCTGAGTATATCTTTTGTCACCAGAAACAAGGGAAGCAATCCTTTTCATAACCACGGCTAGCATTGTCCTTGTATCGTGTTTCTGGGAATTCTAGATGCATTTTGCTCCCTACTCTAGAACAGGGTTCTGGATTAGATTGACATTTGGTGTGTTCCAGCCCACCTCTGCTGGTTTTATGCCTGTATGGTACAGAGCAGAATATATTAAAACGCCTACACAACCACAGAATTTAAAATAGTGTGTATCAGCAGGGAATTGTTTTAATGGGAGGGAGTCCAGGGATGGGCTTCAAAAGTTTTAGCAAGGGGTTCTCTGCCCAGTTGCTGGGTGGGTGTGGTTATGGTGGGTGTGATCTAGTTGGCTTCCTGCACCACTGCGGGGGGGGGGCGTTTTTGCCCTCCCCAGGCTCCTGAGGCTTTCCTCGAGCCTCCAGGAGGGTAAAAACAACCTCCGAATGCCCTCTGGAGGGCCCGTTTCTGGCCTTCCCAAACTTCTGGTAGGCCTGTTTTTTGCCCTTCCCGAGCCTCCCCGAGCACCCTGCACTTACCTGCATCCAAAACAGGCCACATGGAGACTCCTGGGAGGGGAGGGGTGAGCGGGGCCAGCCAGGAGTGGGATTTGGGGGTCCTCCGAACTGCACAGAATCTTAGCTCCTGCAAATCCCTAGCAGCCCACCCTCAAGGGAGTCTGAACATTAAAGGGCAACATTGAAGGGAAGGGCAGACTCGAGTAGTAAATGGTTTTTGTGACAACACTTGCATGATAAAGTCTTTGAGGAGTGACACGGTGTACTTGGGGGTTTGATTTAGTGAGCACATTTGTATTAAAATTAGCAAGATGCAAAGAGAAAGAATGCGTCCGTCGGTTGAAGTCTCTTTCACCTGGCCCATCTTTGAATATATAAATTGCTCTCTTTCCTCTTTTTTTCCCCCTCTTTTTTGTCTGGTACGTGCAGATGAGAGCATGAAGATGGGAAGATCCATTTGAATGCCATGAAAGCATTATGCTAATGCAGCCAGCCAGCCAGTCATCATTTTAAGGCAAAGAAAGTGCCTGTTTACTCTAAAAGCATCTGCAGCAACATTTAATTGCCTTAGAAGGCACAAAGGGAATCCCTTGAATTGAATTTTAAACGGCGAGACTGGTCAAGTCAAAATGTTGTTTTAATTGTCCACTGACAATCGTTTGGTTAAAGTGCATTGTTCCACTTGTTTGAGCACATTAGTAAGGCACAGAGTTGTCTTCACTACAAAACAAAACACCGACATCTGCAATGCTAAGGATAGTTTTTGTTTTGATTTGATTTTTTAAAGAAGCAACTCCTACCCCCACAAGGGAGTTTGTAAATGACCTTGTAGATGACCCTCACTCTGTCAAGGACCTTGGAGTACTCATTTCTAAAGATCTAAGTGCCCGAGCCCACTGTAACAACATTGCCAAAAAGGCATTAAGTGTTGTTAACCTAATCTGGCTCCCGGTGGTCTTCCGGGTGCGCTTCAAGGTTTTGGTTACCACCTTTAGAGCGCTCCATGGCTTAGAACCTGGTTATTTACGAGATCGCCTACTGCCACCAGTGGCCTCCCACTGGCCGGTATGCTCTCATAGAGAGGGGCTCCTCCAGGTGCCGTCAGCCAAACAATGCCGACTGGTGGCCCCCAGGGGGAGTCCCTTCTCTGTGCGGGCACCTATTATCTGGAATAAGCTCCCCCCGGAGATACGGAGGATCCCGGACCTACGCACCTTCTGCCACGCTCTTAAGACCTTTTTATTTCACCAGGCTGGCCTGGCCTAATTCTCCTCTTTTAAATAATAATATAAATTTTAATCTGTTTTAAATTATTGGGGTTTCAAAATAATCTACGGCTAAATTATTTAATTGGATTTTAGTGTGTTTTAAATGTTGTATTTATATGTTTTATTTATGGCTGTGCACCGCCCTGAGTCCTTCGGGAGTAGGGCGGTATATAAATCAAATAAACTCAAACTCTAACTTGAAACTCGAATCTTGGGTAGCTTCTTCTCTGGTAATGTTGTACTACTAACTAGATCATACAAAACATTTGCTAGACCAATTCTTGAATACAGCTCATCTGTCTGGAAACCACACTGTATATCGGACATAAATACAATCAAGAGAGTCCAGAGATACTTTACGAGAAGAGACATCCATTCCTCTAACCGCAATAAAATACCTTATGCCACCAGACTCCAAATTTTGGGCTTAGACAACTTAGAATTATGCCGACTTCAATCTGACCTAAGCATAGTACATAAAATTATCTGCCACAATGTCCTTCCTGGCAATGACTACTTCAGCTTCAACTGCAACAATATACGAGCACACGATACAAACTTAAGGTAAACCGCTCGATTGCAGAAAATACGACTTCAGCAACAGAGGGGTCAATGCTTGGAATGCACTACCTGACTCTGTAGTTTCTTCCCCAAAACCTCAAAACCTTAACCTTAAACTGTCTACTGTTGACCTCACCCCATTCCTAAGAGGTCTGTAAGGGGCGTGCATAAGTGCACCAGCCTGCCTACCGATCCTGTCCTAATATTCCTTTTTACTCTTACTCTTTTCATGTATTCAATTTATGTTTATACTTTTACATGTTATCTTATATATGCTTGACAAATAAACTTATGATTATGATTAAGGGAGCAGGGGAAGAGCACTTAATGGGAAAGTTATGTTTTCGTTTCTCACGATTCGTCTCCGATCCATTTTTGGAACCCACCTAATCAAGAGTTTAGAATTTCAGACTTAGTTAAAATTGGAAGCTGGAGGGCCAAATGGGAAATGTGCTGTAGTATATGGGTCACACGGTAGAGTGCCTCAAAATACAGTTTCGTTCTTTATTTAGCACGGTATAAATTCTCATTTATGGTTCAGTTTATTCCTGGAATGAGCAGGCAGAGAAAAGATTTTGAAAGGTAACTGGTAAGTGGGGAGAGATTTTAGATAACTACCAGTCGGTTTGTGACTTTTTTCTTTGGGGAGAAGGTTGTTAAGAGGATGGTAAGATTGAACTAGGTGGCTCAGTGGCTAAGACGCTGAGTTTGTCGATCGAAAGTTCGGCAGTTCAGTGGTTCAAATCCCTAGTGCCATGTAATGGGGTGAGCTCCCGTTATCTGTCCCAGCTTCTGCCAATCTAGCAGCTTGAAAACACGTAAAAAAAAAAATGCAAGTAGAAAAATAGGGACCATCTTTGGTGGGAAGGGAACAGAGTTCTGTGCGCCTTTGGCATTGAGTCATGCTGGCCACATGACCATGGAGACGTCTTCAGACAGCGCTGGCTCTTCGGCTTTGAAATGGAGATGAGCACTGCCCCCTAGAGTCAGGAACAACTAGCACATATGTGCGAGGGGAATCTTTACCTTTACCTTTAAGATTGAAGTGTGGATCAGTGTTTCTCAACCTTGGCAACTTTAAGACAGGTGGATTCCAATTCCCAGAATTCCCCAGCCAGACATGTTGTGAGTTGAAGCCCACACAACTAAGTGGCTCAGTGGCTAAGACAGAAAGGTCGGCGTTTTGGCAATTCAAATCCCTAGTACAGGTCTCCTGCATGAGCAGGGGGTTGGACTAGATGACCTCCAAGGTCCCTTCCAACTCTGTTACTGTTAATCAGTTTAAAGTTGCCAAGGTTCAGAAACACTGCTGTAGATGGTTTTAGAGAAATGGGATAATCCAGGTTCTTGCCAGTTCTCAGCCTTTCAAGGTAGACTAGATCAGGAAACAGATACTAGTATGAACCTCTGAAATTTTTACTTTATTGTTACAGAGTGTAACAACAGAATCTTGAACGCCATAGATTTTCCTCCTCTGCTTTCATATTAAAGAGATTCAAGATAGAGCAATCTGACTTAAGAGAGGCTGATGCCATTATTCTAACGTTGGAATAATGAAAAAATCCTCTGCTACTACTGGCCATGGGAACAACGTGGAGCTCTTTAAGACTGATAATGCATTATGTCCAGTGGTGGGATTCAAGTAATTTAACAACCGGTTCTCTGTCCTAATGATTTCTTCCAACAACCAGTTTGCCAAACTGCTCAGAAAATTAACAACCGGTTCTCCCGAAGTGATGCGAACCGGCTGAATCCCACCACTGATTATGTCTATCTAACCCATACCTATGTTCATTCATAGATCCCTGTTATTCCCATATCAACCTGTGTATGTTCTCTAAGCACACAAGGAAGGGGATTTGTTTTTTAAAAAAGTTTGTTCTCAAAAAATGCTTCTGGGTTCACACAGTACATCAAGCAACTTAGAAGCTTAGTGGCTGCATTCATACATACTGTAACAACCAATTCGACCAGCACCGGAAATGTAAGTATACATGCGTACGGCATCACTAAGCGTGGCAATTTGCTTGTGTGCGCCATCCACACTTACGTGCAGTGTCAAAAACACAGTGATATAGAACGGGTTTACATCCAGGTAGGTGAGCAGGGGTGGGCCCATTCGCAGGTCACAACTACCATTTCGCCCAAACCAGACCAATCCGGCAGCAGCCCACCACTGGCTGCATTTCTACAACATTATCAGTTTGGGTTGCTTTTAAATCGTGATTATTAATTTTGTGTTTGTAGTTTTGCATGTTCTACCAATGATCTAGCGTGAACCAAGAAAATGAGTTAATCCAACAACCAGACTAAGTGTATTGTGAGAACACAACATGAGTAGATGATACAGGCAATGAGAGCTCTTGAGCTACCGTACATTCTTCTGAATCTTTTTCTTCTAAGCGTTCACTTTTTTTGGTGCACATTTTAACCCTAAAGCTCACATTTCTGTGCACTAGAACATGCTCTTGGGGGTATAAAATCCAGTGGATAATTGCAGCGTAATGTGCTTTCCGAGTATAACATCCAGAGTGCAATTGCATTCTGAAGATATTCCAAGCATTCCAAGATATTCCACTATGCTGAACACGAGTGATCATTGTCAAAATAATGTGACAGAAAGAAAGAAAGGAAGGAAGGTATTTTTCTCAAGCTCCAAATGATGGGACCTTAATTTCTAAACCGGGTTAAGGTGTCTTGTACTATCGCCCCTCCTCCTTAACCTATTAACCCATTTTTTCCCCGCTGAGTTCTTACAGTGCACCGAACCGTAAACTAAATCCCGCAAATTGAATTCACACGAAATGGGGTTGCCTCCATTTGTAGTTCAGCGTGTTATGTGAACTCACTCCTTTATCACTCAGGCAGGAAAAAGATGTTTCTGTCTCAAAGCGCACTTCTGAACCATATCTCTGGATGAGAGGATAAGAACGGGAGAGGGGGGGTGTATCTCTCTCTCTTTTGCTTAATGCTACCCAAGCTTCAACAGATCTCTGTGAGATTGCTGACTTTTCATTATAATTTGGAAAAGCTCGACCGAGGTACTCAAAGTGACTTAGTGGTTCCACTAAGTTGATTTTCTGATATAATTTTTATGTAGTCATCTGTTCCATCGGAGTATATAATTTTTTGGGCTTTGTTTTATTGCCTTTCACCCAGTTTAATGTTTCGTTCAATTTTAATAGGTTTTTTTTTCCCCCTGCACTCCAACCTCTATGCATTGCCCTCAAGCGGAATGCCAAAGAGGAAAGGAAAGTCCATCTGTTTTGAGATATTCTTTGCTTCGGGCGATCTTTTCTTTCAATAAACTTGGGATCAGTGGAGAAAAAGAAAAAAAAATACATATACAGTAAAAGCTTTTCTTTAGTGTTGGAGCCCAAGGGGTACATGCTACTCCTTCCCTAGCATCCTTTCAGCTGGAAGAGACATGTGGAGGGCACCCTTACATTTTTGAGTAGCTTGCTAGGAGCTACCCAATCCCAAAAGTAAGTGGAAATAAGACAAAGATATAACTAAATTTATTTTAAGTTGGCAAATCCAAATACACCGATTTGTTGAGATTCCCTTCTTCCTCTGACAGAAGTACATTCAAAATTTCTTTCGGCATCTGCTTAGCTAGGTGACACCCTGAAGCAAAATACAGGGACATGAATGAGATATTGTGGAATATTTTTCTTGAAGAAAGGTAGAAAGGAGCAGAGGAGAAAAAAAATAGCATATCTATTGTAATGAACATTGGGGGTTTTATTTTCCAAGAAAGAGGGACCCTGAATAATACAAAGGCATAGATGGTTATGTTGAAATAAAGAGAGACTAGTATAGATCTATTTCAAGCTATATAGCTCTCTTCATCTAGTATTACCTTTTCTGGGATTCGAACCCAGGCTACTTGCATATTAGGTAGACGTATTAACCTCTAAGCCACGGGTTCTCCTCAGTTTGTTGGTTATACTAGGGGAGAGATTAAGTGTTTGTTTTTTTTCTCCGATGAGACCTGTTTATCAGGGCAACTGTGTCAAGAGTATATTCATGAATTGGAATAGGGCATAGCAACAGGTCAGCCAATGAGGGCTGTTTGGTAACTGAAACATCGTATTTGTTGTATGGGACCATAAGAGACAGTTTGGAGCCTGGGCATGGCTTAACTGTTCTGTATATAAGCTTGAGGGCACTAGCTTCTCTCTCATCCTTTTTGCTTCTCCATTTTGTGCTTCCATTTTGTATTGTGTTTGTACTTGCTATTTCTCTTCTCTACAACATGGGAAAACCTACAAGGGTATTGTATGCCTTATGCATTGTTATATATATATATAAAGACGTTTTGAATCCTGCTTAATAGTTTGCTTGTGTGTGCTGCAACAAACTCTAACAAACTGATCTACCCAAGGGCATACTCTGTCCCATATTTGGGTAGACCAGGTTGCCCTGATAGACCGCTCTCACTGGGGGAAAAAAACACATAGATGGTTATGCATTTTGGGGTGTGTAGTCGAATGCATGGGTAACTTTAAGGAAAGGAGAGGAGATGCTGCTTAGAAAGCCATCAGAGAAGAGAGGCAGGAGTCCACAATGCTTTAGCGGTCAAAAAAAATTTCTTGAGGTTACTTTTTTTATGGCTTTCGAGGACACACCTGGCCATGCACATAGTATAAAGGAAAAGATTTCTCCTGTCGAGTCATGTCCGACTCTAAAGGGCAGTGCTCATCTTCTAGCTGAGGGAGCCACCATTGTGTAAAGATATTTCCATGGTCATGTGTCCAGCATCACTGAGGCATATGCTGAGGCACACAGAACACTATTACCTTTCCACAGAAGTGGTACCTATTTATGTCCTTGCATTTGCATGCTTTTAAACTGCTAGGTTTAAAAAAAGATGTAGAGTCCATTTGTAAAAAAAAGATATTGAGACTCTAGAAAGAGCACAGAGAAGAGCAACCAAGATGGCTAAAACATACCATGAACGGTTGCAGGAACTGGGCATGGCTAGCCTAGTGAAGAGAAGGACTCAGAGTGACTTTGATAGCAGTGTTCCAATATCGCAGAGCTTGCCACAAAGAAGAGAGGGTCAGTCTATTCTCCAAAGCAATGGATGGAAACTAATCAAGGAGAGAAGCAACCTAGAACTAAGAAGAAATTTCCTGACAGTTAGACCAATTAACCAGTGGAACGACTTGCCTCCAGAAATTGTGAATGCTCAACTCTGGAAGTTTTTAAAGAAAAGACTGGACATACACTTGTCTGAAATGGTATAGGGTTTCCTGCCAAAGCAGGGGGTTGGACCTGAAGATCTCCAACTCTGTTATTATATAGGTGGCCAGGAGCTGGAGCAAATAACGGGAACTCGCCCTGTTGTGTGGCACTCAGGTCTTGAACCAGTGGTGAAATGTAAAATTTGTTACTACCAGTTCTGTGGGCATGGCTTGGTGGGGGTAATGTGACTGGGTGGGCGTGGCCAACTTTTTTTTAACTTTTAAAAGCATTTTTTCTGCTTTTTTGGCCAAAGAGGTTGTTTAAAAAATGCTTTTAAAAGGCTCTGACGATCAGGCAACTCAGCTGGGATCGTCAGAGACTTTTAAAAGCATTTTTTTTCTACAAGCTCTTCGGCTGAAGAGGTTGTAGAAAAAAATCCTTTTAAAAGGCTTGACGATCCCAGCTGAGCTGCACGATCATCATCAGAGGGTTGTTTTTTTTTACTTTTAAAAGCATTTGTAGAAAAAAAATTTAAAAGTAAAAAAAAAACCCCTCTGATGATCGCGTGGCTCAGCTGGGCGGGGGGGGGGGGGGGGCAGGGATTCCTGCTACCGGTTCTCCGAACCACCCGCCTCCATCACTACCGGATCGGGCGATCCGGTCCAAACCAGTAGCATTTCACCCGTGTCTTGAACCCAGGCTGTCCAGCTGACAAACTCAGCATCTTTAATGGCTGAGCCCCCATGCCCCCATAGTATGTAAAGCCCTAAATAACTAATAAAGCCAAGAACTACAGTTTCAGAAAGGTTCCGTGAATATTTGAATGGGATGAATCCAGGTACTTGATGATTCATTGAAATTATTTTTATTGTCATTTTGATATTAGTGATAATCTCTTAGGCTTGAAAAACCAAAACCTATTTTGTGCATTATCAATATTATTACCGTTTCCCCCAAAATAAGACATCCCCTGATAATAAGCCCAATCGGGCTTTTGAGGGTATGGTAATAGGGCGAAGTGCTTATTTCAGGGTATATATATATATATATATATATATATATATATATATATATGTATGTATGTCAGGGTCTTATTTTCGGGGAAACACAGTATATTATTTTTATCTTTTACTATTTTTATTTCTTTTATATTGTGTTTTTATTTCCTGTAAATCGCCTTGAGTTGCTGCAAGCAAGTAGGCAGCAATATAAATTTTCCAAATAAAATAATAAATAACATTGACCCGAAGAAGAAGAAACTAGGTAGTAGGAAAATATTAAAAGCAATACATAACTGATGAATTGTCAAACACTATATAAGATCAAGACCAAATCCACTAATAATGTCAATTAAAATCAAAATCACTGTGCCTCTTAAGAGCCTGAAAGTACAATATTCAAGTAGCTTGAGCACCATAACTAATCAATTTCGCAAGCGCAAGGTCTTATCTCAATATCTGACTTATGTCATTGAATAAATGTGGATAAGATTTTTCTGTTTGTTTGTTTGTTTTTGTGGTACAAAACTAATGTACCATATAATGACCTGGTTAAACAGCTGCCTGCAGTTTCAAGAGTTTTGACTTCAACTCTCACTTCTGCAGAAAAATGGGCTAAGCTGTCCACCAGCAGCAAAATAAAGAATAGAATACCGATTTTTCTTCGAGCGTTGTTGCAATGATCAAAAAAGAAGCAGATACATGTGTCATGTGTATTAGTTCAAGATTGTAGCTTAGGTTCCATGATAGAAAAAGGAATTGGAGTTTCCAATGTCAGAAGGTCCAGGAAAACCCTCTAGTTGGCATTGCTTGAGTTGGAAGAGAGTTCCAGGTGAGAATCTGAGAACTTTTTCCTGCTAATTAATGTCAGTCAGGTAGTGCAAAAGTGAGTCTTTACAAAATCACAGTGAAACAACTTATAACAGAATAGGAAGGACGAAAGGAAGGAAGGAAGATAGGACGGAAGGGAGGAAGGAGAGGAAGGGGAAGGAGATATGTAGGGAGGGAGGGAGAGAGGAGGGGAGGGTTGGTGGGAGGAAGGAAGGAAGGAAGGGGAGGGGAGGAAGGGGAGGGGAGGCAGGCAGGGAGAGAGGGAGAGAGGAGGGGAGGGAGGGAGGAAGGAGAGGAGAGGAAGGGGAGGGA
>WNWU01000025.1:11602909-11616846 GCA_012654045.1 Ptyas mucosa
CCCAAAGTCACCCAGCCAACTTCCTAAGGTGGGATTAGAACTCAATAGCACCTGGTGATTGGCCCAAAGTCACCCAGCTGGCTTTCATGCCTAAAGTGGGACTAGAACTCAACATTTTCTGGTGATTGGCCCAAAGTCACCCAGCCAACTTTCTAAGGTGGGACTAGAACTCAATATCACTGGTGATTGGCCCAAAGTCACCCAGCCAACTTCCTAAAGTGGGATTAGAACTCAATAGCACCTGGTGATTGGCCCAAAGTCACCCAGCTGGCTTTCGTGGCTAAGTCAGGACTTGAATTTACAGGTTCTTGGTGATTGGCCCAACATCACCCAGCCAGCTTTCATGCCTAAGGCAGGTCTAGAATTCACAGTCTCCCAGTTTTTAGTCTGGTGCCTTCACCACTAGACTGAACTGTCTCCTAATGATGCACATTACAAAAATCTGGAGCTTCATCACTGATGCTGCCACTCGGGTTATCTTTTAACTATACAGAACCCTCTGCAAACACCCCTACCAGCATAATGTCCAAGCTGAGAAATAAACTGCAGTGTGGACAGCTATTCCTTAAACTGGCTTTATTTCCTAACGTTGCAAAAAGCAAACAGCCTAAGACTGCCATATAAAACTGTCCTTCATGGGACAAAACGACTTACATGCTATCCATGCATGCCTTAATTCAGCATGTTGTGTGAATCTAAGCTGGGTGGTTAATTGATGATTATGTTGCTTGACTCAGAAAATTAGTTTATTTGAATAAACCAGGTTAAATGAACCATGAGTAAACATGTGAGGTAATCTCTGGGAAAAAGAAAGCTAGTAGTATTGAGTGTTTAATGTTTGGAGTACTTCTAAACATATATTCATGCAAAATTAAGATAATAAATGACTTTCTGTGGCTCATTATTTTCCCCCCCTTTATTTGAATGGTGATACCCTCTAACTAGGATTTTGCTTTGTCTGCCCCGAAGTTCACTACTGTAGCTTCAAAAGCTTTTCAGTAATTTTTAAAGCAAAAAAGGTAAAACCAGCTCGCACCTGGTCACCATAGAAACATGAATATGAACTTTCTTTCTGTGATGATGTTTCCAAACTCTGCTTTATTGTTTAATTATTGCAATGACTTTTAAAAGAAAAGGACGGGAAGAATAGGGTGAAGAGAACAATAAAACCAAGACCGGATTTTTTTTTTCCTATGCAAAGTGAAATGGAATTTATTATGAAACTTTTCTAATACTATAGGTTGTTTAAGCATGGAGGTGTATGGTAGATAACTCAAGTAGACTTCCTGATGAAAACTGGGGGGAAAATTCATCAAAATAACAGTAAACTTTCATCATTAATTAATTCTCTATCCCCAAGGGTGGAACTAATCAGAACTTCTTGAAAACAAGTCAAAGATTCATCCATTACACCCGAGGAACAAATAGCTGGGTAGATTATTAACAGGAGACCACTATCTCTGACTTTGTCTTCCTTTAGGAGATAATTTTTGATTGCATATTCAGGCTTTCGGTTTGATCAGGAAGTCAGCAGCGACGCGATTTATGTGAGCTGTGCATTTAAATTTTATATCTTGTCTCTTGCTTTGGATTGTGTTTCATATCATGAGCTGTGTTGCTGGTAACTAGTTCGGCTTCAAAACAAACAAAAAAAATGAAGTTTAGGGAAGTTCCAGAGATCAAAGGGTATTAACTTTGATGGCAATGGGAGATTCTCTGAAGGCCAGTACTAGGAGACTAACAGATTGTTGGGTGTCCACTGTGAGATGAATACCAAGATTAATATTAGACTGACAATCAAGAAGTAAACGACACCCCAATCAAGGAACTATCAATTCAGACAAACTATCAAACAGTAAACAATAAACTAACCTAGGAACCATCAAGGATACTCCCACCAACACTGACAGGGTAAGCCATTTGTACTGTATATAAACAGAGAGCAAATCCCGGATGACATTCCCTAGTTGGGTCATGAAATGTCTGCAAGAAAACCACCATGCTCAGAAAGCACCAAGGGACCCCACAATCTCCATGTCAAGGTTGGATGAACCCAACCGAACAAGCACACTCAAGACAATCCAATCTTTTTAGACAAAGCTTTATTGAGTACATCATTTCGGCACAGATAAAGGCAAAAAGCAGCTCTGGCTATTTCCTGTCCAATCCTGTATAATTAAGGTATGGAATTCTCCCTCCCTGTCCTGGTGTAGGTCACATTGTCCAATTAAATGCATTCAGCTTGTTATGGGAAAATACTTCTGAGGATTTTAGCCACCTGCTGAAGTGTCTTTGGTTCCCATGGGTTGCTATCCTGAAGTCTGGAGCCTACATTCCAATTCCCCCCTCCCCTACCCCTTAGTTATTGGCAAGCTGAGAGGTGATAACGGTTGATAATGGTTGCAACAGCATAAGCGGGCTTCGAAATTTGACACTCCATTCTGAACCCACAATTACCGTGAAAGGTGAAAGGAAAGGCCACTAAAAATACTCAATCCATGCTGATTGAAGATCACCTCAAATGGACATCATCTATAAGGCCATAGAACTCCCGGTAAAGGTAAAGTTTCCCCTTGCTCGTCATTCCTGACTCTAGGGGGCGGTGCTCATCTCCATTTCAAAGCCAAAGAGCCAATGGTGTCTGAAGAAAGCCTGGTGGCGTGGCAGACTAAACCACTGTAATTAACATTCAGCTGCCTGCAATTACTGCAAATTCAAATCTCACCAGGCTCGAGGTTGACTCAGTCTTCCATCCTTTCTAAGGTAGGTAAAATGAGGACCCAGATTGTGAGGGCAATAAGCTGACTTTGTATAAATATACAAAAAGTATGAAGGCTATTGCTTAACACATTGTAAGCCGCCCTGAGTCTCCGGAGAAGGGCGGCATATAAATCAAGTAATAATAATAATAAAAAAAGACGTCTCCATGGTCATGTGGCCGGCCTGACTAAATGCCAAAGGTGCATGGAACGCTGTTCCCTTCCCACCAAAGGTGGTCTCTATTTTTCTACTTGCATTTTTTACCTGCTTTTGAACTGCTAGGTTGGCAGAAGCTGGGACAAGGAACAGGAACTCACCTCGTTACACGACACTAGGGATTCGAACCGCTGAACTGCCAACCTTTTGATCGACAAGCTCATTGTCTTAGCCACTGAGCCACCACATCCCATAAAGAGCACCCTGTAGGATCAGCTAAAATTGTATAGTAGTAGAAATGATGATGTTACCTAGTTGGATCATGAAACATCTGCAAGAATAACCAAGCTCAGAGAACACCAAGTACCCCACACTACAAATATTCCCTTCTATTGGTACAGTGAGAATAGACTGCTAGACTAGAAGAGCCAACGGTCCAGTTCAATAGGACATTATTTATGTTCTAAAGTGTGTTGACATTCAACTAGGAGCAGAGCAATTTTGATAGGCTCCCACTTTCCTCTTTGCGAATGACTCCTCACATTATTTTAAGTTGTCATAATTGATTAGGACTGCTTCAAGCTGCCTTGGGGTTTTTTCTTCCTTTTTCTTTTCTTTTTTTTTACTTTTAGAGCTTAATGGTCAAGAACTTAGTTTTTAATCATTTAACTATTGAAGGAATTCTACAGAACAGGGCATAAATGGGAGATAACCAGAAATGCACTTTTTCCTTGGTAAATAAAGGGGAAGGATCAGTGAAAAAGTGTGTTTTCTTGAGTACACCTATTTGCACTGACAGCTTGTTCAAATTCCTAGCACTTCCTTTAATAGGATTCTTCGGCTGATATAAGCTGTTATGCTAAAATAGGAGTCTCCAAACTTGGCAACTTAAGACTTGTGGACTTCAACACACTAAAAGAGAGAAACTAAAGCAATCACTGAAGGTTAACAATGTGTGATCTCTGTCACTTCCCCCACCCCCCACCCTTAATGGCAGACTGGAAGTGTATAAAAATGGGGAATAAAGTCAACCCTTCATAAAGACAGAGACTTCTTTTAAAACCGCAACCACATACCATAACAACAACAGGAAAAAAAAGGAAAACTCAAGAAGTGGACATTAGGATGATAGGACCATCAACCTGGATGCTATCAGTATAATTGAATGTATTGTTGGTTTCTTTAATCATCTGGCACCAGATTACTAGATAAGGGACACTTTTGTCGTAAACCCTTGGCTTTGATCAATGGGTATCATGAGCTTACATTGTATCACCCAACTATTTCATGAATATGTGAACCTTGATGCTGAAGAAGATCTGGTATGAAAGCTCCGATATATTTTCAGGTTTTTTGTTTCATTTTTCTTTCGCTCTTCCCTTTATATAAACCTTTCCAGGTCAAAGCTCCAGAGAACAGAACTCAAAATAACCTCTTGTTTCCAGCTGTGCAAACCCAAGTTTAAATTATACATATAATGAGCACATTTTTTTCACGTTTTTTTGTGGGCCAGTCGCACACTATCTTTAATCTCTGCCTGGCCTGACCTCTTTTAAATCCAAAACCTCACCTTTATTGTTTGCTAAAGCACACAATTAAATCATCCTTAGATTAATGAAGGATCAGATTTTTTAGAATGCAGTATTTTTTTGTTTTGTAGGCATGACAACGATCTTAGCATCCATGATGTGCAAATGGTCATGTGCAGATGTACAGTATCTTTCTGTATAGGTAAGTCAGACATTCAACCATGGATCTAGGTTTAGCTTTTGTTTCAATTCCTTTTTTATTGACACTATTAAACAAGAAGATCAAAACTAATGCAAGAAAAAGTCAGGAAGAAAAAAGAAGAATTCAAAGGAAAATTTCTATAACAAAAATTATAAAGAAAGGAAAAAATAGGTGAAGAAAAATAGAAAATAGATATAAAGCAGTGGCTTCTGATGTTGCTTACAAAAGTTATAAGAACAAATATATTTTAGCCTCTCTCTCTCCCTCCCCCCCCCCTCTCAAGTTACATCTCATTTCTTTCTATAATCTATCCTGTTTAATAACCAAGGCCATAAATAATGAATGAAATGATTCAATGATTTAAATGAAGAATACTCTGGGCTTGTTTTATTTATTTTTTTTAGTCTTATAATACTTTTATTTAAAACAAACGTGTATTTTCAAAAAATAGATATTAACGATGAATAAGTAGGTAATTACTGAGGTTATACAATTATTCCCTAATATACCATTAGTAAAAGATAACCAGTATTAAGTGTATTAAGCTGTTTTTCATGATGTAAAAAAGATGTGTAATTTTTTGAACTTAATGCCAAAATGCCTAGTAGAGTACTTTTTTAAAATCCCACTTTTGTATTATACAAAAAGTCCATAAGAGGCTTCCAGCCACCAATAAACATAGATATTGTCTACGTTTTTATATGTCTTTTTTTATCATCAAAAAAATCAATTGATTTATTTCAGCAAAATCTGTCAATTTCCCCAACCATTCCATAGTAGATAGTGTCAAATCTTTCCATCTCTCTGCATATAGTAATCTCACCAACGTAATCATACAGTATATTAAAACAACTTTCCATGGCTTTCTTATAACTGTTTATTGATTAGTCCTAAAAGGAAACATTCTGGCTTCAATTGAATATTGATCTTTAAAAATTCTCTGTATCAATCTCTGCATTAAAATTCTGTTTTTAAATACTATTTGTAATCTCTGTTTAAAATTCTCTGCATCGTGAGAAGCAACCTAAAACTAAGGAGAAATTTGCTGATAGTGAGAGCAATAAACCAGCGGAATGGCTTGCTTTCAGAAATTGTGGGTGCTCCATCACTGCAGGCTTTTAAGAAAAAATTGGGCAGCCATTTGGAAAATATAGGGTCTCCTACTCAAGTAGGGGGTTGGACTAGAAGACCTCCAAGGTCCCTTCTAACTCTGTTATTCTATGTTCTAATATATGTATTTGAATCATTTTTTAAAGCTTTTTTACATTTCTGCCAAGCATGATAAAATGTTCCTTCAGGTTTTTCACATTTACAACACATATATCTGAAACGCAGTCTTTGTTATTCAAAGCTCGGTAAATAAGCACCCCATTTGTTGCAAAGTCTTCTGCATTATTATTTCATGCTCCGAAATAAATACATCTTGAACTCAAACTATTATTCAAAGCAAACAAATTCGAGCAATGAGTATAATAAAAAGTAAAGATCAGAAGCTTCTGCCTAAAATCTATGAAGCAATCAGCCATTAAATCCTGCAAGAATATCAAAAGCTTGGATGTGCCTTTAGCTATTTGTCTTTATTGACGGTACTCTAAATCAATGTCACACTTTTGCTCAGATTCATGCATATATATCACTCGACAAAGTAGGGAAAGGCAATTTAATGGTTTTTTTTTTTCCTTTAGAAAAAGGATATATGAAAGGCTTAAGATCTACAAGCCCAGTGTCTCCAGCAGGGGTGAAATCCAGCAAGTTCTGGAGAACCGGTAGCAGAAATTTTGAGCAGTTCGGAGAACCGGCAAATACCACCTCTGAAATGGGGTGGGAATGGAGATTTTGCAGTATCCTTCTCCTGCTACGCCCACCAAGCCACACCACACCCGCCAAGCCACGTCCACAGAACTGGTAGTAAAAAAAATAGATTTCACCACAGGTCTCTATCCAGATTGGATCACACGGATGCACAATTAGGTTAATTAATTAGTAGACAGGAACAGGATGGCATGTGAATTTCATATTATCTAGGTTTATCTTCAAAGTTATCACCATAAAAGTAACATGATCCTGTTTTTCCTTGCACAGTCCTCTCTCCGATCACCGTCAGCTGGACAGCCATTGTTCTGAAATTGTATAGGGTCGTGTTGGCGAACCTATGGCACGATGGCATATAGAGCCATCTCTCCGGGCATCTCTCTGGGCATGCCAGCCGTCGCCCGTTGCTCTTCTGGGTTCCGGCGCACACATGCACGCTATCCAGCTGGTCTTTGTGCAAGCATGTGTGCCAGAAACTGGAAAACCAGGTGACCGGTGCACATGCACACACCAGAAACCAGAAGCTCAGCTTCCCGGCGCACGTATGCACGGTGGAGACCTGCTCTTTGGGCTTCCGGCACTTCCACGCATGTGTGCCAGAGAGTTGCACTTCCCGGTTTCCGGCACTTCCCCCTGCGCGTTTGCTCCCGTTTCAGTACTTGGTGCTGAAAAATTTCACCAACACTGGGTTAGGGTCTCCTGCTTGAGAAGGGGGGTTGAGGTGGAAGACGTCCAAGTTCCCATCCACTCTGTTATTCTATTATTCAGTCTGCCTAACTTCCTATTCACAGCAGAAAGGGCAGTCAGCAGAGTTATAGGACTAGCAAAGGAACAGCAGCAGCAACCATGAGCTGCGGTGGCGGAGCGGTTAGAGTGCAGTACTGCAGGATACTTCTGCTGCCTGCAATTTGGCGGTTCGAATCTTACCCAGGCTCAAGGTTGACTCAGCCTCCCATCCTTCCGAGGTGGGTAAAATGAGGACCCAGATTGTTGGGGGCAATATGCTGACTCTGTAAACCGTTTAGAGAGGGCTGTGAAGCACTGTGAAGTGGTATATAAGTGTAAATGCTATTGCTTCACATCTGCAGACTGCTAACAGTTCAATCCTGACCGGCTCAAGGTTGATTCAGCCTCCCATCCTTCCAAAGTGGGTAAAATGAGGATCCAGATTGTTGAGGGCAAGAGCCTGAATCTGTAAACAACTTAGAGAGGGCTGTAAAGCACTGTGAAGAGGTATATAAGTCTAAGTGCTATTGCTATCTTGCATTGTCAAAAATGCATCATTGCAGAAATGCAACACCTCCCTTCCTACTTCCCTAATGATCAGTGTTGATTAAAATTTTAAGATACAGTTGGATAAATGAAAGGGGGGCAAGTCTATTGCTTCAATCGGTCCAACTCCAACAACTTTGGATGGCACGCAACTGAAAAATATACCAAACACACAGACGATAAAAGAACCACGAATGGTCCTAGGAATAACATATAGCCACAGAAAATCTACCCAACAGGGGTTCTAGGTATACTTTGTCCCATTTTGTTAGGCTAGGAGCGATTTGTATCTCAGGGAGATCATTCCAGAGGGCAGGTGCCATGATGGAGGAGATACTCTTCCTGAGCCCCACAATATTTTACTTTACTTTACTTTACTTTACTTTACTTTACTTTACTTTACTTTACTTTACTTTACTTTACTTTACTTTACTTTACTTTACTTTACTTTACTTTACCTTACCTTACCTTACCTTACCTTACCTTACCTTACCTTACCTTACTTTATTTTACTTCACTTCTTCACTTCACTTCACTATTTTATTTTATTACACTATTTTATTTTACTATTTTATTTTACTTTATTTTACTGTGGTATTTTATTTTATTACAGTATTTTATTTTACTATTTTATTTTACTTTTACTTTATTTTATTGTGGTATTTTAGTTTAATACAGTACTTTATTTTATTCTTTTATTTATTTTACTTTATTTTATTGTGGTATTTTATTTTATTGCGGTATTTTATTATTTTATTTTATTGCGGTATTTTAGTTTATTACAGTATTTTATTTTATTTTATTATTTATTTTACTTTATTTTATTGTGGTATTTTATTTTATTGCAGTATTTTATTATTTTATTTTATTGTGGTATTTTATTACTTTATTTTATTTTTATTTTTTACATATATTTGCCACCCATCTCATATCCAATGACTCTAGGGCAGGGGTGTCAAACTGGCGGCCCGTGGACAGGATGTGTCACACAGAGACCACACACACCCCATCTCCACAACAGGAAAAAATGTTGCAATACATCATGTGATGGCAACGTGACATGGCGAGTTTGACACTCGTCAAATTTTAGGGGGGCTTACAGCATACAGTGTCACTGCTTCAGCAATGGGACCCAGAGCATGTCTATTCTGCATAGAACTATGCAGACAATGAAGAAAATACTTAATAGTGGACAAGTAAGCACCAGTTAGCTTTGGAAAGGATGAGAGTGAGGAATAAACTCAAGATTGCTCTACCTTGATTCTCTTTTAATCCTTATAGGAGGGGCCAATCATCTCCAGGCCTTACTCTCGAGTCGTCCCTTTTGTTTTAACTGTTTGTGCCTTCTGGCAGCTCTGTGCGTGCGCACACTAGGAATAGGCTCCTCCTGTTCTTCTGCCTCTCTGCTGTTCAACTCTGGAGGCTCCGGAGTCCATGCATCACTCCCAGATGGCCCTGGCCCCATCTCTGCCTCTGATGCAGAGCCCTCGTCTGAGCCTTCCCAAGACTCCAGGACTGGCCCATGTTCCTCCCCAGCCTCCTCACTGTCCGACTCTGCTGCCAGCTCTGCAGGCTGCTGGCGGACCATAGCAATGAGTGAGAATCTCTTGACCAACTTACAGGGTTGTTATAGCCTGCAGTAATACTATGGAATTCCAGTAGTCTTTGTATTATTTAAGTTCTGATCCTACTACAGAGTGCATAAGGAATGGCCTTGAAGGAGAAGAGGGAGAGGTAATGATCAGATAAGCTGGACTTGAACCCTGGTGAAAAAAGTAACTGGATGAAAGCTTCAGACAGGCCCCTCCCTATTTCATGCAAAGAGTAAGTGAAGGACAGGAAAAGTACATTCAGATTGGCTCTGTTCTGTTCTGTTCTGTTCTGTTCTGTTCTAAGAGCTATTAAAATAAAGTAGTCCTGATTTATAAGACATTGGTTTCTTAGTCCAATCTATCATGTGGGGCTGACACCTACCTCAAACAAATTATGGGGGTGGGGGGTGGGGGGATAGGAATCAATTTATTTGCTAAAATAGGTGTTTTGTTCGATGAAGATGACAAGGATAAATTGCATACATGCACTAAGGTTGCTACATCCGGACTAGGGAAATCTAATTGGCTATTTTCATGTAACGACCATGCAGAGATTTTTCAGCTTGGCTATGTTAATATATATATGGTTTGTCGTGAATGTGACTGCTTGAGGGCTCCTGGATTGGAGCTGAAAGACGAAAGGGAAATAGAATGCCCCCTCCCACATGCTGGGGTAGACCAGGTGTGTCTCGATAGAAAAACACTTAATCTCTCCCCTGGCTCAAGCTGATGAAAGGAGGAGAACTTGTGGCTCAGAGGTTAATACAACTGCCTAACATGCAGGCAGCCAAAGTTCGAATCCAAGTAAGGGTATGGCTAGCTGATGAGAGCTAAATAGCTTGAAATAGATCTATACCAGTCTCCCTTTATTTCTTTATCAGCGAAATATAAATTTGGTATATATATATATGTCTTTGGTTATTTGGGTTTTGTGCTTCTAGGAGCAATGTGTGATCGTGGTTGTTTCTTCTTTTCAACAACCATGATCACACATTGCTCCTAGAAGCACAAGGCTGAAGACACCAGCCTGAAGATGATGAATGAGACTTTGTCGAAATGTCGCCAAGGCACTTCCAATTTTATGTGGGAATAACCAAAGACCTACATACAAATACCCGTGAAAACCTCAGAAAACACACACACACACACACACACACACACATATAGGGCTGTGTGGGGTGTATGTGTGTGTGTGTGTGTGTGTGTGTGTGTGTTCCAGCATAACTCTGGAACGCCTCGAGCAATTTCAACCAAACTTGGTACACAGATGACTTATTATCTGGAAACAAATACTGTGGGAATAAGACACACTTAACACCCCTTGGGCTGTGTGTTCTGTTAGGATACAGCCTGTTGTGCCTTAAAATGGCTTCTACTGTACTTCCTTAAAATGGATTCTACTGTGCAGCACAGTGGAGTTGCCATGGTAACAGCTTCACAGTACTCCACAAGGGAGCTCCCTCTGGTAAGGGGGAAAATCCACCATTAGAAATTACGTTTGGTTCGGACATTTTCAACAAGGCTTTGCTGAAATGGGACCTAGGCCAAAAATGGGGTGCCATTCCTGAAATGGGACCTAGGCCAAAAACGGGGTCTGGGGGGGCGCCCCCCCCCCCAGCAGCACAGGGTAAACATTTTAACTAATTTAATTCTCACTGAAATCAGGGCTCAGGATGAAATTGCTCTTCCTGTCTAATACAGGATTGGGATAAATAAATACCTGGGCAGCAGCTAGTCCTAACATAAATTTGAAAGAACTCTACCTTTCCTGTAACGTGTTATCCTTCTAACATGAGAGTTGGGCCAATTCCTCTCTCCACCTAAACAAGGAATTGAACTGAATACACAACAGAGCTTGAATGTTACCCTGGTAAATGTTTTTCTTGCTTGCTAACCTGGTAACCCAATCTACCTTTGAAACTTGATAAATATACATAAGTTCTTCAGTGACAGAGCATTCAATGGGAACATTGTGTTTTACATTCAAAGTACCATAACCTTTCCCCTCTTCCTCTCCTCTTTTCTCTGTGTCAATTTCTTAACAGGGAAGTAAAACATTGTTGACTGCAAGCTTCTTGAGAGAGAGAGAGAAGCAAGGAAGAATACCTAAGATTTTTCGCTTTTTCGTTCAGGCACTTTAAGACAACTTTTCCTCCTTACTTAAAATGAAAGGGAAATGGGCATTAAGCAGGTTTGGCAGGAGGGGAAAAAAAACCCCATAGAAGCAATTTGTTCTCCATGAAATGGAAGAATGATGGCCACAAATAATTACAGGGGAAATTTTGAGCATTTATCCAGTAAATATCTTCTTGCACATATTTTGTGCTGCCAGATTCCCAGACTTTTCATTGCTTATTTATTTATTATTATTATTATTATTATTATTATTATTATTATTATTATTAATCAAATTAATATAGTCACCTACCTCCTGAGAAGTGATTCTGGGCAGTGTAAAATAGTCATTAAAAAAGGAATGCGTATATAAAAACAGACATTTAGAAGTAGAAAAATCAGGGTTATCATGGAGATGATTAAAACTAAAAATATAGAAATCCCAATTTCTATTGGGGGAGGGAGGGAGGCAGGCAGGGAGGGAGGGGGGAGAGAGAGAGAGAGAGGGAGGGAGAGAGGGAGAGAGAGGAAACATCCACCTCAACAGTGGAGCCATCTTCCTAGGACTTCAGGCCTGATGGGCTTACCTCATCTTGAGGGACTTCCGGAATATTAAAAAGGATGGAATTAACTATCATGGGAGGAGAAGGTTCCATAAGGCAGGTGCAGAAAAGACCGACCACTTGTGGTGGAATTTCCAGCGAGAATGGAGGGAGGTGTTAAGAGGGGGCTAAGCTTAGAGTCCTTGCAATGCAAAAAATGGCAGAGACCTGACCTCTCCCAGCATCCCTGAAGCCTTATCTGACCATTCCCAAGGGAATGCCATCAGTATGATGAGATTCCTGTAACATAGGTGACTAGCAATAAAGCTTCTGCTTGACACTATTCATGAGTGGTTCTGGTTGCATTCACCCAACATCATCTGGGATCAGCCAAATTAGGTCACTGGCAGATGATACTCACATCATGTCCTCTCCCGCCAGATCCAACGGGCCACGCTGAGTTGGGGAGTTGAGACTCCCGAAGTTGGGGAGAGGTAGCCCCTCAGATAACCCAGTCCCATGCCATGAAGGACTTTAAAAATTTAAACCAGCATCTTAAGTTGGCCCTGGAAGCAAACTGGCAACCAATGCAGCTCATGGAGCAGAGGGGTAACGTCCTATGCTAGGGACACACACAACTGCCTCCCACTGCCTTCTGCATCAGCTCAAGCTTCTGAACACCCTTCAAGGGCAGCCCCATGTAAACTGCATTATGATAGTCCAATCTGGAGGCGATTAGGGCATGAATGATTGTGAGCAGAATCTCCTGATCCAAGAAAAGGCACAACTAGTGCACCGCCCAAAGCTTGTTGCAAGATCTGCCTTGATCTACCCACTTCTAAATGGGTAGATCCAGTGATGGGTTGCTCCTGGTTCGGTCTGGTTCTATAAAACCGGTAGTAAAACCAATGGGAGGTTCCGCCCACCCGCCATGACGGCATCATGGGTGATCTGTGCATGCGCAGAAGCGCGTCCATGCTCCCGCTGGAAACTGGTAGTAAAGGTAAGTGGAACCCACCCCCGAGTAGATCCTCTAGTCCACCCCCTGCTGAAGCAGGATGCCCTATGCCATTTCAGACAAGTGGTGGTCCGGTCTCTTCTTAAAAAACTCCAGGGATGAAGCACCCACAATTTCTGAGAGCAAGCTGGTCCACTGGTTAATTGTTCTCGCTGTTAGAAAGTTTCTCTTTAGCTCCAGGTTGCTTCTCTCCTTGATTAGTTTCCATCCATTGCTTCTTGTCCTGCCCTCAGGTGTTTTGGAGAATAGCTTGACTCCCTCTTCTTTGTGGCAGCCCCTGAGATATTGGAACATTGCTGTCATGTCTGCCCTAGTTCTTCATTTCTCTAGACCAGAGGTGTCAAACTCAATTTCCTTGAGGGCCACATCAGGGTTGTGTTTGACCTTGGGGGGGCCAGGGTGAGCGTGGCCAGGATGGGTGTGGCCAGATCAAAATCACTCGTGTCAGGAGCACCTATGGTGGACCCAGTGATCTGCCTTCACTGTTTCCAAGGCGACTTCACCAGTGGTGGGTTGCTCCCAGTTTTGTCCAGTTCTGAACCAGTAGTAAAAGCGGTGGGAGGCTCCGCCCACCCGCCCGGACGTCATAAGGAGCCTTGGTGGTGCAGCAGAGTAAAGTGCTGTTAAGTAGCACTTAGCTGCCAGCTGCCTGCAATTACTGCGAATTCAAATCTCACCAGGCTCAAGGTTGACTCAGCCTTCCATCCATCCGAGGTAGGTAAAATGAGGACCCGGATTGTGGGGGCAATAAACTGGCTTTGTATAAAAAAGAACACCGCTTAGGGGGCCCCGAAAGCCCTATTAAGCAGGTATATATAAAAGTATGAAGGCTATTGCTTAACGCATTGCAAGCCACCCTGAGTCCCCGGAGAAGGGCGGCATATAAATCGAACCAAGAAAGAAAGAAAGAAAGAAAGAAAGAAAGAAAGAAAGAAAGAA
>WNWU01000025.1:11624188-11637319 GCA_012654045.1 Ptyas mucosa
TATTCTATTCTATTCTATTCTATTCTATTCTATTCTATTCTATTCTACTCTACTCTACTCTACTCTACTCTACTCTACTCTACTCTACTCTACTCTATTCCTGACTTCTGAGACATTTACCATTTTCACATATGCATAACTTTTGGTCTTGTAGATTTTTGAAAGTGTGGCTGGAGAATATTTCTGGTGTAAAAATATAAAGAAAATGAAATTCCTCAGGCATTCCAGCTTGGGATCCAACATGAATGCTTGTACAAAAGGATTTAACTTAGTTCTGATAAGAAAGCAAATGACTGAATTGAAGAAGTGTTTGGAGGCATTCTATTCTGTAATTCCCTCCCCATTTGCACCTACCTCTTCCTAGTAATCCTCTAGATTCTAATTAAAAAAAACAAACAAACAAGTACACTCCAGAAGCTTGAAATTTGCCAACCTCTGCATTAGCAAACATGTATTTACAATGTTCTTATAAAGCAATCCAAAAGCTTATGTTATTAAGATTCTCAGTTTTTTGGCTTCAGTATTTTTAGTGGAGTGGGAGATGCGCTTCTCAGTATTTTTAATAATAAACACATTTTTTAAAAAAAGATAGCCAGCATTCTAAAATCAATATATATTGCTACCTTTTAAATACAACTTGGTTTGCTCTGTTCTTAACATTAGGCTTTATTAACAGATGAACGGATTAGGGTCGAAGGACCATGTAGGTCATCTAGTCCAAACCCCATCCACCCCACCGAAGCAGGAAACCCTACACTATTTCTGACAGATGGCAGTCCAGTCTCTTCTTGAAAGCCTCCAGTGATAAAGCTCCCACAATGTCTGAAGGCAACTTTTGTTCCATTGGTTGATTGTTCTCACTGTCAGGAAATTCCTCCTTATTTCCAGGTTGAATCTCTCCTTGTTCAGTTTCCATCCATGATTCCTTGTCTGGCCTTCAGGTGCTTTGAAAAATAGCTTGACCCACTCCTCTCTCTGGCAGTCCCTCAAACACAGGAAGTCTGATATCCTGTCTCCCTGGTCCTTCTCTTCACTAGACTAGCCATGCCCAGTTCATGCAACCGTTCATCGTATGTTTTAGCCTCCAGTCCCCCAATCAAGAATGGTCCTGTCCAGGCTAGTAGCCACAAAAAAGACAAAAGAGGGATCTGTGTGGCCCTTGGATGGAAGGTTTTGCCACATGACTTTATCTCCACTTTTTGGAGGAAGAAATGGTGGCATCTCGGAGACTTGAAAGATAGTTCATCATATGTTTTAGCCTCCAGTCCTCTAATCATCCTGGTTGCTCTTCTCTGCACTTTTTCTAGAGTCTCAACATCTTTTTTATATTGTGGTTGGTATATGGCAGGCCAAAACTATAACAATGATTTCAACAACACTTATTGTGCTCTCAAGACAGAGGGGCCGAAAGTAGGTTGCCATTCTTTTAATTGTTTTTTAAATTCAACAATCCAAGCCCAATTTGTTCTTTAATTTGGTTGTAGGAGTCTTAAACTTAAACACCGAAGTCCCACATTTTTTAAACTTAGTTCACCGTACAGCCATATTTCTTACCTCAGCAACTTGAAATTGTGAGGATTTCAGCTCCCAGAATTCTCCAGCCAGCATGCTGGTTGGGGGAATTCTGGAAGCTCAAAGTTGGTGAGATTGAAGAACATTGCTATGGGGGATTGAAGTACAATCCAAAAGGGAAAAAAAATAAAAGAAATAGGAAATAAATATAAACAATTTGGTTATCAATTCTTTAAGTAAAAGACTGCATAACACTCCTTCTGGTGACCAAGAGTAGGTTCAAATAGGGCTTGACTTCTAGAATTTGGCCCTATCTAAGAACATTACCCTAAAGGACATGGTGGCTCAGTGGCTAAGATGCTGAGCTTGTCGATCAAAAGGTCGGCAGTTCAGCGGTTCGAGTCCCTAGTGCCATGTAATGGGGTGAGCTCCCGTTACTTGTCCCAGCTTCTGCCAACCTAGCAGTTCGAAAGCACGTAAAAAATGCAGGTAGAAAAATAGGGACCACTTTTGGTGGGAAGGTAACAGCGTTCCGTGTGCCTTTGGCGTTGAGTCATGCTGGCCACATGACCACGGAGACGTCTTTGAACAGCGCTGGCTCTTCAGTTTTGAAACGGAGATGAGCACCACCCCGTAAAGTCAGGAATGACTAGCACATATGTGCAAGGGGAACCTTTACCTTTACCTTAAGAACATTACAGAATACAAGACTTAATATGCAGGTTGTCCTTGATAATAGAGCCTAAAATTTCTGTTGAATGTCATGATGGTTATAAATAGAGGTACCCATGTGATTTACCCAATTTTATGACATTTTTCCCCCCACAAAAGTTAAACGAACACCCAGGTTGTTCATGAATGTGGCATTCATTAATTCAACCCATTGCCCAATGTTGGCAGTTTTCCCCAGAAATTGGAAGGAAATGCTACTTTCCAACAAAATAATGTTATAATTGGATTCACATGATTGCAGCGTAGTTGCAAATAAATTAATGCTGCACATGTGAAATACCATCCTGGGAGTATTGGGAGTGGGGGGGGGGTGCCATAGGAACTTCAAATCCAGCTCCCAAGAACAGATAGTCCTTGACTTATGACCACAATTGAGCCAGTGGTGAAATGCTCCGAAATCTGCTTCCAGTTTGATGAACATGTACATGTGCAGTGCACAGCAAATGTGTGCTTTGTACGCAGGTGCTCCCCAGTCACTACAGCGCAGCACTGAAAAAGGAGGCTTAAGAAGGTAAGTAGAACAGCGGGGGGGGGGCAGGATTTCCTGCTTTCTAGCGAATATAAATCGCACAGCACAGCTGATCATTGGAAATACCGGTTTGTCTGAACCTGTAGCATTTTTTTACTACCGGTTTGCTCGAACTGGTAGCTTTTATTACTACCGGTTTCGGGTGAACCAGTCTGAACCGATAGCATTTCACCCCTGAATTGAGCCCAAAATTTGTGTTGCTAAGGCTGAGGTTTGCCCCCATTTTACAACCTTTCTTGCCACAGATGTTAAATGCAGTTGTTAAGCTAGTAACATGGTTGTTAATTGAATCTGGCTTCCTCATTGACTTTGCTTGTCAGAAGGTCACAAAGGGGGATCGCGTAACCCCGGGATACTGCGACCATCATAAATATGAGGCAGTTGCCAAACATCTGAATTTGATTAGATGACCTCGGGGAACGCTGCAACCGTCGTAACCAGTGGTGGGTTCGCTTGCACATGCGTCAAACTTGCGCTCCATCTCCCAGTCAAAGAGAACCAGTTGGGTGACGTCACATTGTCACCACTACCGGCTTGGTCGAACCGGGCCAAACCGGGAGCAACCCACCACTGGTTGTAACTGTGAAAAACAGTCATAAGTCACTTTTTTCAGTGCCGTTGTAACTTCAAACAGTCAGTCAACAAAACTGCTATAAGTCGAGGATTACCAGTGCCTTTTGGGTGGTCCATCCTAGCTTCAAATAGTCATCAAGTGTCTGCTTATAAGACTATCTGTACGAATGAAGAAGTTCTACATATTTCAGTGATTACTTCAGATGTTAATATTTGAGATGCTGTTTTCATATCACTATTCTCCTTCAAGGAGAATAAGCCATGGGAGTGATAAAAGTGAATCCCTCAAATATATTAATGGTAAATATATATATAGAGAGAGAAAAAAAAGCCATTGGATTAAGTAATTCCCTGAACATGTTTGAAGTGACCTACTTCTCTAGTAGTTTTATGTTGGCTTGTTTCATTTTTCCTTTCCCAACAACTTACTGACAGATCAGTGACTTCCCAAATGTGTTTTACTACGGTAGTATTTAAAGCAACAGATTTCATTTGTACATGGTTTGGAATACTCCCTTGCTCATTTATAGTGAATTTAGGGTGGTATTTCGGGAGCAATAAATGTATTTTCATTGACTTGGAAAAGGTAAGCCAACAGATTTGATAGAGAAAGAGAGTGTGGATTCTCTTTACTCATAATGCAATAGAGTCCAGAGTGAAAATTACAAACAACAAAGGTTTATTCAGTTTACGATTGTGATGGATACTAGGTAGCCCTCAATTTATGACCACAACTGAGCCCCAAATTTCTTTTGCTAAGTGAGACAGTTCCTAAGTGAATTTTTCCCCATTTTGCTATCTTTCTTGCCAAAGTTGTTAAGTGAACCCCTGCAGTTATTAAGTAATTAAATAGCCTCCAGAAGTTGTGAATGCTCCAACACTGGAAGTTTTTAAGAAGATGTTGGATGTCTGAAGTGCTGTAGGGTTTCCTGCCTGAGCAGGGGGTTGGACTAGAAGACCTCCAAGGTCCCTTCCAACTCTGTTATTCCATACTTTCTATTCTAGCCATTAGTGAATCTGGCTTCCCCATTGACATTGCTTGCCAGAAGTTTGCAAAAAGCTGATCACATGTCTCAGGAATGCTAGTGTCATAAATATGAGTCAGTTGCCAAGCATCTGAATTTTGATCATGTGATCATGGGGATGCTACAACGGTCATCAGTGTGAAAAACGGTCATAAGTCATTTTTCCAGTGCCATTATAACTTCAAACGGTCAGTAAATGAACTGTTGTAAGTCGAGGATGACCTGAGATGAGGACTTTTGAGTCCATCTCCAAAATAACACAGGGATCATCTTTTGCTAGATTAAATCTCAAGTCTTCCAATACGTCATAGACCAAGGAAAGTATCACATCATTGGGTAAATGTTAATCAATGGTTGGCTTAGTTTATGTTAATATTTACTCTGCTAGTTGTTGTTGATTATAGGGAGGGCAGAGCTCATATCCATTTCAAGACCATTAAGCCAGCACTGTCCAAAGACATTTCCATGATCAAGTGTCCAGCATGATGTCATGGAGCACTGTTACTTTCCCATCAAAGTGGTACCTATTTATATACTCGTATTTGCATGTTTTTGATCTGCTAGGTTGGCAAAGGTTGGGGTAAGGATGGGAGCTCACTCCATTGCAGGGTGCTTGAATCTGGACTGTCAGCTTGCCAGTTGACAAGCCCAGTGTCTTAACAGCGGAACCACCACACTGCCTTTATGTTAATATCTTCTTCTTGTGCCATATCTGTCATCGGACATTGGTGATCATGTTGGCAATCCTATTTTTGTCAACAGCCGTACGAAAAAGTGCTGCTGAGTTTTCTCCAAACTGGTCCCTTAGGTTTTGAAGCCATGATGTTCTTCTTCTGCCTGAACCTCGTTTGCCTTCCATCTTTCCTTGGAGGTTTAAGTGAAGGATGCCATATTTTTCCAGGTGTAGCATTACATGTCCAAAATATTCTAACTTTTGCTTTTTTTATGGTTTTGGTGATTTCCCTTGGCTTTCCCGGGTGGCTTATCACCTCCTCATTTCTGATTTTGTCAACCCAATTTATATGTAACCTGTAAATCCACATTTCAAATGCTTCCAGTCTCTTCAAGTGGTTTTCTGTCAGAGACCAACTCTCTACTCCGTAGAGCAGGATAGAAAAGATGTAGCATCTGACAAGCCTCATTTTCAATTGTACATTATGTTAAAATACCATGTTACAATTAGTTGGGGTCATATCTCATAATAGGCTATTGTATCTTATCTGAACCTAGCTATAAACTGAGTTTAGATATTAGAATTTTTGTTTAAAAATATGGAGTTTATTGAATAATTCATAATTGTCTAGTTACTTCAGCAGGCTCTACCACTTGTCATTTGTTGTTAGTTGTGAAGTTGTGTCTGACCCATCGCGACCCCATGGACAACGTTCCTCCAGGCCTTCCTGTCTGCTACCATCCCTCGGAGACCATTTAAGCTTACGCCAACTGCTTCAGTGACTCCATCCAGCCACCTTGTTCTCTGCCGTCCCCTTCTTCTTTTGCCCCCAATCGTTCCCAGCATTAGGCTCTTCTCCAGGGAGTCCTTCCCTCTCATTAGGTGGCCAAAGGATTTGAGTTTAATCTTAAGGATCTGGCCTTCTAAAGAGCAGTCACGGTTGATCTCCTCTAGGATTGACCAGTTGGACTCACAGGCATCTTCTCCAGCACCATATCATTTGTCATAATTTACAACAAATCTTAAAGCTTAGATTCTTACGCTATGTTATAAACTATATAAGCCACATCATGGCTCAGACTAAACAAGAGTGAAAACAAATAATGATGCAAGGTGATGTATGAATGGATGGTGTGTTTTACCTATCTTAATTTTTAGTAAACCTCTGAAAATGGAATATGAAGTTCTTTATATAATCTGTTAAATACTTCAATGGGATAGGTCAAGTGCAGTCTGGCTTATTCCACTGTTGACAAAGCTGGGAAGACGGAAATCCTCTCTTCACTTAAGTGTCCATAATAATGTCAGGTCAGTGCTTTCAGCCAAGATTTGATCCTGGATAATCTTCCCAGCAAGCGATCTAGCATGACCAAGGAGGACTTTTAAGTTGGAGGATCATCATGGCTGTTGCTTTCGTTTTAGTAGAGGATCAGGGAGATGACCTTGAAGGTAACAGGCAATAAGTATTATATAAACAAAGAGGGCTGAATCATTCTTGAAGTCCTGAAAAATAAAATTGTGTTTGGAAGAGACACCGAAGTATAAGGAGGATGGGGGGTGGGGGGGAAGTAAAACACTACCAGGCTTCCAAGATTCTGTTATTGTAGCCTATTCCAATAATGTATATTTCTATTTTTCCTGTGGAGTCCATTTCTTAATCTGGTGTATCCTGAAGGGTTGAAAATTTCCATGGATAGCCAGCAACCAGAAAGGAAGATCATCCATCAGCTTGGTGTCATCCATCCATCCATCCATCCGCCAACCTACCCATCCACACATCCACACATCTATCCATCTATCCTTCTATCCATCCATCCATCCATCCTCCCTGTTGTGGCCCGCCGGCGGCCAACAGAGCTGGCAGCAGAGTCAAACAGTGAGGAGATTGGGGAGGAGCATTGGCCAGTCCTGTGGGCTGGAGAAAGCTTGGAAAAGGCCTCTGCATCGGAGGCAGAGAGGGAGCTAGACAGTAGTGAGGCAGAGGAACAGCTGGAGCCCATTCCCAGTGTGAGCATGCGCAGAGCTGCCAGAAGACAAGAACAACTAAGAAAGCAAGGTCGACTTGGGAGTAAAGCCACACCTTGGAGGTGATTGGCCCCTCCCATAGGAAACAAAAGAGGAGCTTTTGCAGGAAACAATTCATTTGGTTGGTCGGTTCAAGAGTGGAAGGTTCTGTTTGTGACTCTAAGAGACTCTGTGTCAGGTTTTGCCTTATACTGTGTTTGGAAACTAGTTATCTGGCGGCTTTCCAAGCGAGATAAGGTTTGTGTTGATAAATATTCCTCTGAAAGACTGTTTGCCAAGCCTTGCTGGCTGTGATTGAAAGAAATTCACAGTCGTGTAAATAAAAGGAGTTTTGCTGGGACCAAGACTCTGCTTCATGCTTTTTAAGGAAGCCTAGGTCAGAACACATCCATCCATCCATCCATCCATCCATCCATCACTATCATTTTCCTGTGGTAGTTAGATCGCAACCTTCCTTTATATCTTCTCATTTTGGTGATTTCTTGAGGGTGTAGTTCGAGATCCCTTTCCATGTTCCAGTCATCCTGTTTCCCTGATGCTTCTTTGAACACAGGACTGTGAAAAACAGATATCATATTTCTCCTTTCTATTCTGTCCATGGATCTGCATGCGCATTAAAAAATGGCAGTGACTGAGAATCAGTTTCTCTCTCCAAGATAAGCAGTGACAAGGCCAAAGTTACTGGACTGTCCCCTTGAGGCAGGGATATTATGTGTTGGGTTTTGATCCAGGCAAGTTAAGGGCAGCAGGAAAGAAATCCCAGAATGCAAGTTAGCAAGAAACAGGATCTTATCTGCCCTCCATTTGAGACTTCTTCCATTTCCTCTCTGCCTCTTATTGGCTTGTCCAAGGTGGAGAAAAGAAGTGAATAATGTCATTGAAAATACAGCAGAACCTCTGGTCACAAATGCTTCTGAATGTCAGGGTTCCAATGAAAAAAAACTCCGAGGCTTGAGTTTCCTCAAAGCTAATTTTTATTAGAGATGTCATATTGGCACATCTGGGAAAACCCAAATCTGAAAGCTTCCAGGTTTTCCCCACCCAAAGAAAAATTCAAGTTCCTGCCCTGCACCCACATGTCCATCACATGAACCAATCAGGTACCCTCTGGAAAAGAAGATACCGCCTCATTCTACTCAGCACAATTGCAGGGCACAACGGCCTTGACTTTCTGGAAAGAATGTTATTTTGACTACCTATCATCTTCATTCCATAGAATCCCCCCTCCCATTTTCCCACAGTAGAATTTGTGGAGGCCTGAAGGCTCAAAGGTGAAAAGATGGCTTCCAGGTCTGACACCGACCACAACCAAATCGGGTTCCAACCAAAAAATTCACCTTTTTTTTTCCTGCAGCCGATTTCACCTTCCGCACCACGGGTTTTTTTTTGTAAGCGCCAAACTTCTAAAATTAGGTTCAGATCACAACCAAACTGGGTTGTGACCAAATTCGTTATGGAAGGAATTATGGTCATGACCAGAGGTTCTACTGTACTGGGAAAAGCCCCTAATGAGACTTTTAACTTTTGATTACTTTTCTATTGAAAATATGATGTGCAGAGAATTGTTAATGTTTATGGAGGAAAATTTATGTCAATTTTGTTCTGTACATATATTCAGTTTGCTTAAGACATTGCGCAGAAAACTGTGTTACATCATCCCAATTCCAAGCAAAATTGTGACCAGTTAATTTAGGACTGCAGCACAATCTCTTAAGTATTAAAGCCTTTAAAACTATTTGTGTATCACGCCATTATGTAGTAATTCCATTATTGCAGTTAATATTCACTCTATTATTCACGCTGTGCCTTAGTTTTTTAAATTTTAATAATCACTCTGTGTGTGTGTGTCCGTGTTCATACACATGCATGTATGTATGTATATACCATATTTTTTGGAGTATAAGACACACCTTTTTCCCAAAAAAAAGAGGGTGAAAATCTGGGTGTGTCTTATACTCCGAATGTAGCCCTGCCCAGCCTCCCAAATGGAGAATTCAGAGGCTGAAAGTAGCCTCTGAAAGAAGCTTCAGAAAAAAAAGACTCTGAAAGGCTTTTATCTAAAACAATGTGGCAAGCAACAAAAGAAGAATCAGTAAAGGTTCTAACCAAACTATGCTAACAAATCTGGAGAATGATACAATAACCAACAGATCAGAAGAGGTTAATCTACATACCAATATCAAAGAAAGGAGATTGAACAGAGTACAGATAGTCCTTCAAAATAGAAGCCTCTGAAAGAAGCTTCAGGAAAAAAGCCTCCAAACAGAGCTTCAGAAAAAAAGCCTTTTTTTTTTTTCTGAAGCTCTGTTTCGGAGGCTTTCAGAGGCAGAAAAAAAGTTTTTTCTGAAACAGAGTTTCAGAAGTTTCAGAGGCAGAAAAAAAACGCAAGGCACAGAGCTCACAACAAGGGAACCTGTTGCTAAAATTCACCTCTGGGAACAGTTGATTGGGGGTATTCCGGGAGGCCGATCCACCCGCCAATCAGTTTTTTTCTTATTTTCCTCCCCAAAAACTAAGGTGCGTCTTATACTCTGAAAATACGGCATGTTTTACTTCATTGTTGTACACTATGCAGAGTCACTTTTTTTGACATGGGCAGCCATATAAATTTGATAAACACAGAAATAAGATAAAGTACCAGCAATAGGAAGAAGAGTGGGGAAAAAGACAAATAAGGAAAACATTCTTTCTAAGCATTTACACTTTTACCATCTATATGCCAGAAGAATATTCTCAAGGTGTTTCTTTTAACGTATTCAAGTTTCTGAGTGAAAGAACCAGGAACAAGTCTTATTTTATTACCAAGAAATGCCATTTAATTTGAAGGAAAAAAAATATATGGAAGATGGTTTTTTTAGGATCAGCCTTACATTCCAAAATCATTGCATATCTCAATCGGTTTTATTTAACTTTCATTAAACGGCTGATTACTAATTTCATGACCCCTATGCTGGGAAAAGTCCATTTTACCAATAGAAGAGAGTATTTGTAGTTCAAGGTTGAACGGCGGTCTTTGGTGCTCTTTGAGCTTGGTGGTTTTCTTGCAGGCATTTCATGACCCAACTAAATAATATCATCAGTGCTAAAAGGGGGTGGAGTTTACAGAGTGGAGAAGAAAGAAAATGAGAGGAGGAGGAGGACGGGGACTCTGGAGTCCTTGGCACTCTCTGATCTTGGTGTTTTTCCTCTTTTCACCAATATACTCATTTTTTGTTCAGAATTTTCCTTGACACATTTTGGTTCTGATCCTGATTGGCACACTCTTATTGCAAAATTCAAAGAAGCGAGGGTTCCAAATAGCCTTTTAGTTTTATTTATTTACTTAAAAAAAAAAACCTTGTGATTTTGAAAACGTACGAATGGTTTACGTGAAAATTAAAACCAAACTGAATTCTCCCCATTGCTAATCATCCAATCTGTTTTTGCAGGATTCTATCAGTATTTTACCTGTGCACTAAAAGGCAGAATAACAGATGAAGACCACAGAAAGGCCTGAATTATTTACCTACTTTTCTTTGCTCTCCTGAGATCTGTGTGGTGAGCTGGCCTCCATTATGGACTTAGGCTAAATTTTCAGAATCATGTTCGAAGGGCTATTGTGCTATTAAGAGAAAGTGGGAGAGGTTATTATCACTTTTTCTTTATAGAAAGTTTTGCTACCACTTGAAAAATAATGGAGAAGATACAGAACACCACTTGTGTCCCTTTTCCCCCCTCCTTTGTAATAAAATTTAGAATAACACTGCCTGGTTTTAAACACTGTTTAAAAGTTCTCATGTATTTGCTCTGACTTGGTTTAGCACATCATGCGATGTGTTGTTGATTGCGATGTGTTGTTAGTTGTGAAATCGTGTCCAACCCATCGCAACCCCATGGACAATGTTCCTCCAGGCCTTCCTGTCCTCTACCATCCTCTGGAGTCCATTTAAGCTCACGCCGACTGCTTCAGTGACTCCATCCAGCCACCTCGTTCTCTGTCGTCCCCTTCTGTGTTTGCCCTCAATCTTTCCCAGCATGAGGCTCTTCTCCAGTGAGTCCTTCCTTCTCATTAGGTGACCATAGTATTTGAGTTTCATCTTCAGGATCTGGCCTTCGAAAGAGCAGTCAGGGTTGATCTCCTCTAGGACTGACCGGTTGGATCGCCTTGCAGTCCAAGGGACTCGCAGGAGTCTTCTCTAGCACCAGAGTTCAAAGGCCTCCATTCTTTGGCGCTCAGCCTTCCTTATGGTCCAACTTTCACAGCCATCCATTGCAACTGGGAAAACTGTAGCCTTGACTATACACAGTTTTGTTGGCAGGGTGATGTCTCTGCTTTTTAGTATGCTGTTTAGATTTGCCAATGTGATGTATGTGCTGCCAAATCAGTACAGAATCACAGAGGCTGACAAAACGATCAATAAAAACATCCGTAAGGGATAAAAACATCCACAATAAATATGAATAAATTAAAAGCACCAATACGTAATCCAAGTTACAACTACACAAGGTGCAATTCTAATAACGGCGATAATGAAACATGAATAAAGCAAAACTGTAACAAAACTGAACAGAGAAATCGATATAACTAATTCAAAGTGTGAAATAAATTCATAATTTGTTTTAAAGGCATAAAAATATGGAGACAGTGGAAACAAATTGTTCAACCAAATGCGGCTTGGAAAAGCTGCGTTTTGCACTAATGCAGTTTCTGAGTGGCTTTCAAAAGGCGTTGCAGCTGGAGTCCACTGGAGTAGACTAGTCAAGAAGTGATGAAGGCTTAAACCTCCATTGTACGGTCTCAATGATACTAGCAGTGAAGCGACTGTTTGCAAAAACCCTTTTGACCATAGCTTCCATCTGCCAATCACCAATAATCACAAACACTTCTAAGTCTATATCCGTGATGGCAAACCTATGGCACTATGAGACTATGAGACTCCTAGAGAGGCTCTGGAGGCTGGGGACAGCAAAAAAGTCACTTCCTGTCCAACCGGGAGTTGGGAAATGGGCCGTTTCAGGCCTCTGGAGGGCCTCCAAAGGGGTGGGGAAGTTTGTTTTCGCCCTCCCCAGATGCATAGAGAGGATCTGGAACCAGATGAGAAAGAAAAATGGGCCTACTGGGCCATCACGTGCCAGGAGTGGGGGTGGTGGAAGGGGGGATTGCACGTGCATGAGCAGGGCATAGAATTATGGGTATGGGCACGCATGCACGCGAACCTCCCCCTCCCCCCCTCCTGGCATGCGATGGCAAAAAGGTTAGCCATTAGTGGTCGATATGTTCCTTCAGAGGTAGTCCACTTCAGTGAGAAAACACATTGCAAGGAAAATAACAGAATAACAGCTCTGGATGAGAGCTTGGGGATCTTTTAGTACAACCGACAGCAAAAGCAGGAGACCCTCTACCCAGTGATGGGATTCAAATAATTTAACAACCAGTTCTCTGCCCTAATGACTGGCTGGGTGGGCATGACCATGGTGGGCATGGCCAGGGGGTGTGATAGGCTGCACTCAGCCTTCTGCACCACCCTGGGAGCAAAAATGGGCTGCGGGGGAGGGCGCACCCCCCTGGGAGCAAAAACGGGCTGCGGGGGAGAGTGCACCCCCCGTGCCCCATTTTGGGCCTAGTAGGCCTCCCTGCAGTTACCTGGGAGCCAAAACGGGCTGCGTGGGGACTCCTGGAAGGGGCAGGGCAGGAAGGGGTGGGGCCAGCAGCAATTTAACAACCGGTTCATCTGAACCGGCTGCAACCAGCTGAATACCACCAATGCCTCTATCATTCTGGACAAAAGGTTTTTTGTAGTCTCTTCTTAAAAAACATCCAGTGATGGAACACCTACAACTTCCAAAGGCAACCTGTTCTACTGGTTAATTGTTCTCATTGTCAGGGAATTCTTGATAAAAAAAATCTGGATAGATCAGTGGAAACTCCATCCTGCTTGGGTTTAGTGTCTCATTTGGTCCTATTCAGGCCACTGCAAGATTTACACCACGTCACCAGTACATTGTATGAATTCAATCCTCTATCTATCTATCTAGCTATCTATCTATCTATCTATCTATCTATCTATCTATCTATCTATCTA
>WNWU01000025.1:11637329-11657415 GCA_012654045.1 Ptyas mucosa
CTATCTATCTATCTATCTATCTATCTATCTATCTATCTATCTATCTATCTATTTTTGTCAAGAACATATTTGGTAATAAGTATATGCATGGATTGGATATATAAAATAGGTATAAATAGAAGAAACAATAGGACAGGGACCGCAGGCACGCTGGTGTACTTATGCACGCCCCTTACAGATCTCTTAGGAATGGGGTGAAGTCAACAGTAGACAGTCTTAGGTTAAAATTTTGGGGTTTTTGGGATGAAACCACAGAGTCTGGTAGTGCATTCCAGGCATTGACCCACTCTGTTGGTGAAGTCATATTTTCTGCAATCAAGTTTGGAGCGATTCACTTTAAGTTTGTACCTATTGTGTGCTCATGTATTGTTGTGGTTGAAGCTGAAGTAGTCATTGACAGGTAGGACATTGTAGCAGATGATTTTGTGAGTTACACTTAGGTCATACCGAAGGTGGCGTAGTTCTAAATTTTCTAAGCCCCGAATTTCAAGTATGGTGACATAAGGTGTTTTGTTGCGTGCACAGGAGTGGAGAACTCTTCTTGTGAAATATTTTTGGACACGTTCAATTGTATTAATGTCCGATATGCAGTGCGGGTTCCAGACAGATGAGCTTTAGAACGTAAGGAAGATGACCTTAATAGAGATATGCAGGAACTGCTTCCTAGGTAACAGGATGATGAAAGCCTGAGAAACGGGCTCACTTACAGAAGTCACTGTGGAGTAGACACCTCCCTAATTCACAGGAGCATAAGAAGGGGGAGTAAAGAACAGCACAATGGGATGTGCAAAATTCTGTTATTATGGTCAATCTTAGGAGATAGATTTTTGCCTTCCTGAGCAGTTGATTTCCTAGTCTACCCTACATAGGGAGAATAATATTCATTGCAGTTTCTAAATCATGCTTTATTTTTTCTTTTTAAAAAAAATGAATTAAGTCACTATGTCTTTTTCAATGAGCAATAGCACAGTGTAAACACCCCGTAATTCTATTGTGCACTCCTAAACACATCGATGGGTTGCTGTTTATTAAGAGCCATGAACTATATCGAATGTGTAACCAAGTCTATGCTATTCCATTACTGGAGACAGGAAATACCCAAGTTCTACAAAGCAACAGACTAGCAATTTGCACCCTTTGACCCTGAAGTTAAGTACGTTCCCACAAATATAGCTAGGTGAAAACCTCTAGCTAACGCCGGCTGATCTCAAAACAGCCAAGTTGGGCTTGACATGATGTGTAATTAGACGAGACACTCTGTAAATCTCCGAGTTTTAAAGTAGACTAAGGAAGTTGAAAATGCATCTTGGCTTAAGTCCACTTGTCTTGTTGCTGGAACTGAACTTTATCCAGGGAAGCTTTAGCTGTTATATGTCCACAGGGCCGTAGCAAAGACAAATAAAATGGTTGAGCCTTCTTGAGATCCTTCTTCAGGTTTGCCTATCAGGGTGCCTCTTAGAGTTTTGAGTGACAGCCACCAGTTATTGGCAAAGTCCATCTGTTAATTCTTGGCATTTTGTGGTGGAGGTGTAAAAATTCCTTCCTGTTGCCCCAGAGAACTGCTGACATATGAGGTTTTGTTTTAGTTTGTAGAAAAAAATAGCTCCCCAACCCAGTTTCATTTCTTTGCTTTTAATTAATTAGGTAAAACAACAAAGAAGCAAAAACCAAGGAAGGAGGAAAGGATATATATGCATAAAATAAACTTTCCAGCCGAGTGAAACTTAACGAGAAAATATAATGATTCTAAAAAGATGTTTGAAAAGAGGTTTTTTTTTAAACAGGCAAAAAACAAACCAAGAAAAAGAAAAGAGCCTTGGATAGTACAGTGGTCTAAAGCACCCTGTTATTAACATCAGCTGCCTGCAATTATTGCAGGTTCGAATCTCACCAAGGCTCAAGGTTGACTCAGCCTTCCATCCTTTCTAAGGTAGGTAAATTGAGGACCCAGTTTGTGGGGGCAATAAGCTGACTTTGTATAAATATACAAAAGTATGAAGGCTATTGCTTAGCGCATTGTAAGCCGCCCTGAGTCTCCAGAGAAGGGCGGCATATAAATCAAATTAAAAAAGAAAACTTTATAGTTGCCTTCTGATTTTTTCTGTTTTCTCTCCCCTCCCCCTCCCAAGTTTACAAGTTTACCCAAGTTTGGATATCTGCAGCTATTGCTTATTTCTCTTGCTTATCGTTTTTAGGATACTTTTTACACAGTTCCTCTCTTCTACTTCAAAAATTACATTCTAAAAGTTTTAACTGGCCTTATTGTGCAGTATGCTGTATATCAGGAGCACATTCCTGCTTTGATTTGGTTAGACTTTTGCTGTGAATTGATGCAGCTGATTTTTCCATTTCCACTTACAATTTTACTCTCTACATTTTCTACTGAAGACAAGCTTTTTTCTTTTCCAACATCCTGCTAGACTGATTCTGCTGTTGTCAGCACGTATCTTAACTTTGCAGGACAAATTCTAATGCCCAGGTCTCCAGATACCATTAAGCTATAAAGCATGGTATGGGTTAACATGTCACATCAGACCATAAACAAGCAAGCCACATTACAGCCTAGTGAGAGGTCCCCTGAGATCAGTACAACTATTTTTTTATTTATTATTGTCAAGCATGTATTAGATAACAGATATAAGTATAAACATGATTATGAATATATGAAATGGATACATGAAATAAATGGGGACAGTAGGACAGGGACGGAAGGCATGTTGGTGCTCTTATGCACGCCCCTTACCGACCTCTTAGGAATGGGGTAAGGTTAACAGTAGACAGTCTAAGGTTAAAGTTTTGGGGGTTTGGGGAAGAAGCCACAGAGTCAGGTAGTGCATTCCAGGCATTGACCACTCTGTTGCTGAAGTCGTATTTTCTGCAATCGCATTTGGAGCGGTTTACCTTGAGTTTGTATCTATTGTGTGCTCGTGTATTGTTGTGGTTGAAGCTGAAGTAGTCATTGACAGGTAGGACATTGTAACAGATAATTTTATGTACTACGCTTAGGTCAGACTGAAGGCGGTGAAGTTGTAAGTTGTATAAGCCCAAAATTTCCAGTCTGGTGGCATAAGGGATTCTGTCACGAGCAGAGGAGTGGAGGACTCTTCTCGTGAAATATCTCTCAACTCTCTCAATTGTATTTATGTCCATATTAATGTCAATTGTATTAATGCCTACCTTGATGATATTTGGGAAAACTGTATAAACTGGCTATTTACCCAGACTTTGGGTAAAATTTAAAGAGAAAGGAACACTGCAAACAAAGTTATAACTCGACAGATCACAAGAAATCGGACCGCATCACGTGCAGCCGATCAAATCAACCTGAAACCGGACCATGATGTCATCAGAAGACATTTGAACGACATCACCAGCACTCATTTACATCACATAGATGGTACTTAAAACCAAGGTCTATATCTCAGCAACTACAACCAGCCAACCACACAACCTGAAAACAAACCAGGATTCAGCAAGGTATTTAAAGGCCTTCTGCTCCCCCAGACAAGCACAGTCCAAAGCTCATTGAAGATATCTCCTCGAATGGGGACGAAATATTTGCAACCAAATCGCGAAGCTTGGTGCTCAAACCAACAACATAACTACCAACCCAAGCTCCTAATATTCAAAGACATTTTAACACAGGGCTTTGTGGTAGGGTGTGTGGAACTCTCCTATCTCTGGTATACTATGATTGTGTCAACTCGCAAAGCATCCCTGGCCTGCTCTCGTGTTGCCATAGGCAAGGGGGATGGAAAACCGACGAAACAGCACGGCAGCCAAACACAGATGCACATTCCAGATTTATCTCTCTCAAGGCTGTCTCTCATGGTTACCCACAGCGGCCGGAGGGGAGTGAACTCTTCTACCCACGAAATTGCTCTGTTGTCAAATGTGATTGATGACACACCCTGGGGGAAGGGGGGGGAAACAGGTTTATGATTGGGGAGTAAATTACATGGGGTCAGAGTTGGCTTCACTTGGGAACGTGCAGACATGAAGCTCCTAATAAATAACTGGATTTCTTTTGAAGCTTGGCTCGAGCCTCATGATTTAATTAGGGCATCTGTCAAAACCCTGACAGATTGCTTTGTTCCTGAATTGCCAGCTTGTCATGATTTTACCGATTGTTTTTTGTACTTAGTTTTTGTTGTTGTTTAAATTCTGCTGTTTTTATGCTACAGGTAGTCCTCAGCGTATGACCACTAATGAAGCTGGTATTTCTTTTGCTAAATGAGGCATTCGTTAAGTGAGTTTTGCCGCAGTTTACGATCTTTCTTGCCCCAGTGAATCACTGAAGTTGTTAAGTTAGTAACACGGTTGTTAAGTGAATCTGGCTTCCCCATGGACTTTGCTGGTCAGAAGGGTCGCAAAAGAGGATCACATGACCTTGGGGCGCTGCAACCGTCATAAATATGAGTCAGTTGCCAAGCCTCTGAATTTTGATCACATGACCTTGGGAATGCTGCAACGGTCATAAGTGTGAAAATCGTTCATAAGTGACTTTTTCCAGTGCCATTGTAACTTCAAATAGTCACTAAATGAACTGTTATAAGTGGAGGACTATCTGTATTTATTGTGTCAGTTGGAGTCAGGGCAGCATCTGAGTTAAATCACTCAATCGATCAATCCATCAGTCAATCATTGATTGACCCACTAGGGCAGGATTTTGCAATCCCCTCTGAAAAACCCTGGCATCATTTTCTCCCTTTTCTGTTATCCTTTCTAAGTGAATTCATAGGTTCTCAAAAATTTCAGCAGAGTATGAGTTTAAATATATATATATATATATGTGTGTGTGTGTGTGTGTGTGTGTGTGTGTGTGTGTGTGTTGTTTTCTGGAACCAAATGAACAAAACCAAATATCCACAGAGATGCCAACAGCATAGCACTTCCGCGATGAACATTATCTCTGTGTAACGTGTGTGTAGCCTAAATTAGTTAACGTATAGCATGGCAACTTAAGGTCTATATTCTTTCCTTTGGCAGGGTGCAGTAGTAACATCACAGGAATTATGCTCCTCCATTAAGAGGATAATAGAGTCCTTATTTTCTAAGCCACGGGCTTTCTCAAGTTTCTTCATTATTTAAGAGCTCGCTTCTCTTTGGTTCTTCAGAGGCTCTCCAGATCTGGACTGCTTTCCTAATTTTAAGAACATCATTCTGTCCGTCACCAAAAAAAAAAAAAAGCTGGGGGAATAATGGACTGTGATCTGTAAGCCATTGTTTCTAGCTTTGTGTGCTCTGTATTCTGGTTAATTATGTTTGACTTAAAACAGACAAATTATGGCTTTGTAGAATTCATGAATTCGGCTATTTTGCACAATACTAAGCAGTGGTGAAATCCAAATTTTTTTACTACTGGTTCTGTGGGCGTGGCTTGGTGGGTGTGGTGTGGCTTGATGGGTGTGGCAAGGGAAGGATACTGCAAAATCCCCATTCCCTCCCCACTCCTGTGGGAAGGATATTGAAAAATCCCCATTCCCTCCCCACTCTGGGGCCAGCCAGAGGTGGTATTTGCCAGTTCTCCAAACTACTCAAAATTTCCGCTACCAGTTCTCCAGAACCTGTCAGAACCTCCTGGATTTCACCCCTGATGCTAAGGAAAAGAAGCATTAGGGGTAACATGATTGCAGTTCCAATATTTGAGGGGCTCCTACAAAGACAATGGGGTCAAACTATTTCCTAAAGCCACCAAAAGTTAAGATGAGAAACAATGGATGCAAACTAACTAAGGAGAGAAGAAACCTAGAACTAAGGAGGAATTTCCTAACAGTTGAGAGCAATCAACCAATGGAATAGCTTGCCTCCAGAAGTTGTTGCTCCATCACTGGAGGCTTTCAAAAAGAGACTGGACAACCATTTATCTGAAATGGTATAGGATCTCCTACTTGAACAGGGGGTTGGACTAGAAGACCTCCAAGGTCCCTTTGAACTACTATTCTATGTTCTAAGATCCTGACAACACCCAAAAGGGTTGTGTCTTGGCTGTTAAAAGCACATGAAATGGTGAGGTAGAAAATCATCAGTGTCAGCATTAAGAAAGAACAGCATGTTGTGTCTGCTTTACATGTTTTATTTGCTCCGGTGTGAGTGCATGGTGTCTTTAATCTGAAGCAGGATCCTAGAATGAAATCCCCAATCCATTTCTCAAGGAAAATGAATAGCAGGATGGGTGGGGTATAAACTTAATAAATAAATAAAAACATAACTCCAAAATTGATACAAGTGGAGTTATATCTAATGCGAGTTTTGTCTATTCTTTTTTTTTTTTTACTTAAAATGGGCTGCATCATAACTGCTTTTTCAGATCTGGGGTGTCTCCAGCTGGACGGATCTCATTCCGCTGTACAGGTTGTCCTTGCTTAATGTCATCATCATCATCATCATCATCATCTTTTAATGACCCCATAATCCCTTGTGGGGTGGAGTCTGGGCAACTGATGCAACTGAGTGTTTACTGGCCGGATATCCTTCCTGTCGCCAATGCGGAGTTTTTTTCGGCAGCTATATTCTCAATGGTGCTCAGAGAGAGAAATAACTGCCTCTACCTAGGATCCAACTCATGTGACTGCAGGACCCTACAACTGTGTAGGAATTGCCTGACAGCATCAACTAAAATTGCCGCAATTGCCATTGTAAATTGGTGCAGACATGTGATGTAGTGCTTTATGACCGTGTTGTTTAGTGACCAAGTTTCCAGCCCTATTTACCTTACAAGACTGTATTTGTCACAGCCCAGCCATTGCCCATAGTTTTGGGAATTGAAGTCTGTATATCTTGAAGGTGCTCAGGTTCTAGAAACCTGCCTTGGAGTAAGGAATGCCAGTAAAAAGAGGTAGCATCGGGGCAAAATGCTATCGGTTTGGGCCGGTTCGCCTGAACCGGTAGTAAAAAATGTAAAAAAAAAAGTTCTGACAATCATCTGAATGATGCGTGATTGTCATAACATTTTAAAAAAAAATTAGCATTTTTTTACTACCGGTCCTCCGGCTCGGGTGAATGGGTAGTAAAAAAAAATGTTTTTAAAAGGTAAAAAAAAAAGGCTCCGACGATCACATATGTAACACCGCCTTAAGTTGCTGTTAGCTGTGTCCATCCTGAGGTTGTATTTTCTCCTGATTTCAGCTTTGTCCAATGATAAACTCCCAATGCGTAAAATGTATTGGGTTGTTGTCACTCATTACCTTAGGAGTGATTGGCAGTTCCTGGGAGCAGAGGTAAGATAGAGATCGGAGGCAGCAGATTTGATGCCAGTATTGCATTTTGCTGACTGAAGGATGGATGGCGCCTACTTCAACTTAGCCATAGGGGAAAGACCTAAATGCACTGAAGAAAAGTAATATTTTTTATCTTAAGCCAGTACTTTCCTGCCCTTGCTCTGTGAAACATCCAAGATTATCCATTATCCTGAAGGTGAGATCCTGAAGGAGACTTGTGGGACCAATGGGTGTGATCGGTGAAGTGGTTGGGAAGTGCTAGGAACAGAACAGAAACTTTCTTTAGTTGTTTGACCATATCAAACATATAAAACTAACACAAATTGATACCCCACCCCCAAAAAAATCAATAGGACCTCTTTGTAGTAAATTGTCAACCTTACGGTTGACCTCAATTTGATATAAATATTCTGTCTTGTTTTGAAAAGGCCTTTGAAACAGAGTACGGTTTTACTAAAGATTCAGTTTTGTTCCTTGCAAAATGAAAATTTTTCGTGGGTATCCCAATATTTTTTAGTTTTTTTAAAAAAAAATAGGAATCTAAGTAAGCAACTCTTTCTGCAGAGTAGTTTGCAGCCAAATAGAACTTTTCTAATGTCTTCAACAGCTGGTACTCCACAAATACAGAGTCCATTTCTTCAAATGGAACTCCATGAAATCTCCCATGTCTTACCAAGCAGTCTGGTTGTTCAAAATGAGGTCTTTACCACAGAGGTGGGTTACAGCAGGTTCTGACCAGTTCTGGAGAACCGGTAGCGGAAATTTTGAGTAGTTCGAAGAACCGGTAGTAAAAATTCTGACTGGCCCCGCCCCCATCTATTCTCTGCCTTCCAAGTTTATTATTTATTTATTAAATTTGTATACCGCCCTCCTCCCGAAGGACTCAGGGTGGTGAACAGCCACAGAATAAAACACATGGATACAAAAATTTAAAAGTAGAATAAAAGCGAATTAAATAATTTGGCTAAGACAAATTTAAAATACCCAATAATTTAAAACACAAATTAAAATTTACATTAAACAGGGGAAAAGATTTAGGCCAGGCCAGCTTGATGAAAAAAAAAGTCTTAAGCGCACAACGGAAGTCCCAGCTGATCAGGAGGAAATGGGGATTTTGCAGTATCCTTCCCCTGGATTGGGGAGGGAATGGAGATTTTACAGTATCCTTCCCCTGCCACGCCAGCCACGCCCACCAAGCCATGCCATGCCCATCAAGCCACACTCACAGAACCGGTAGTAAAAAAATTTGAAACCCACCACTGATTTAGCACCTCCCTTCTAATTACTAGCTAGCTTCTGCCTCAGCTATATCTCTCTATATTAACACACTGCTTCATGAATTAGTTTTATCTATCATCATTCCCCACCTGATTTTGAAGCCAACGTTTCTCCAACCTTCCAAACAGGTAAAGAAAAACCACGAATGACTTCAGACGTTGTGCGTGCTCTAACACTGGAGGTTTTTAAAGAAGAGATTGGACAACCATGTGTCTGAAATAGTAGAGTTGCCTGCCTGAGCAGGGGGTTGGACTAGAACACCTCCAAGCTCCCTTCCAACTCTGTTACTACTGTATTTCAGGAAGAGAAGATGCATGTTCCAATTCCATTTAACCACACTTCAAAATTAGCAGAGCAGTATTTTACTGGCGGAAAGAAGGGACATTCTGTATCAAGAGAACTCTTAACTGACATCAGGAAGATTTTTTTAAAGTGTTAAGTTCTACTTTTCTTCACTGCAATATCTAGAAAATTATGAAGGATGTTGAACTTCTTTTTCAGGTCTCTTGGTCAATTTTCGTAGTATTTTTTTCCCCAGTTTCAATGACTACTCTCTCACTCTAAAGTGAGGTTGCCCACTATTAGCCAGTGTCAGGGTAATGATGATTTAAAGTTGACCAGCCTCTGTAAGGCTGTGGACCAGGAAGAGTCAGCAGGGTTCTTGCTGCTTTAAGAAGCTGTCTATGAGAGGGCGTCTCTCTCTCTCTCTTTCTCCTTGTGTATCAATCTCCTCATTGTGTTCTATCTGAATTGTAGCTTTCCATGTAGAGTTGAAGATTGCTTGCTTGCCTGGTATGTGCCTACCATCAGTGGTGGGTTCCTCCCGGTTTGGCCCGGTTCTCCTGAACCGGTAGTGGTGACGATATGACGTCACCAAACCAGTTCTGCCCCCGCGCCCCACCCACCCACCGCATTATTCTGCCTTTTATTTGGCCCCACCCCCAATTTATTGCTGCCTCCTGAGTCCCAGCTGATGGCTAGAGGGAAAAAACCTGTTTAAACTCTTGCCGCGGGGCTTCAAAGGGACACCCTACAGCTGATCAGTGTTAAAAGAAAACAATTGAGTAGGCCAGTGCCTGCAAAAATACATGAGTATATCAGTGCCTGTAAAAATAAATGAAATAAAAAATAAAAATAAAATAAAATAAAAATAAAAAAGTCTAGTAGACCAGTACCTCTGCTAAATCCTAAATAATTGTCACATGACCATCAAGCCACGCCCATAAAATAAGCCATGCCCACAGAACCGGTAGTAAAAAATTTTAGAACCCACCCCTGCCTACCATGTGTATATCTGTATATAGAAGTCTTGTATACAAACCACTGTTTGTAATGCAAAACCTCTGTGTCCTGTATTTTTCTCCTAGGTTGTTCTCAAAATAGTCAGGCTGTAAACGCTCTGATAGCCAGTTTTAGTTCCATGGACTTAGTCAATTGCACTATCTCAATAGGTCTCCCTCTTTTATTCTCTGTTCCATTTTTGTCCTGGCATCTTCCCAAATGTATTTTAAATAGGGATATGCTGGGATGGGAGTGGGGCAGGAAAAGCCATTTTAGCAAACCTGCAGATTCCTGGAGCTTTAATTGTGCTTACAGTGCTTCATGGGTGGATGTTCTCCCTGCTGGCTGGCGAGATACTAAAAGTGATGAAACAGGGTCAGAGGAGACACCCAATCCTGTTCCTTGGAATGATTGCAGTCTCAAAAATCAGAACATCTTTCAGCCATGACCCAGAAGAAGAACAATGCACTGTCCGTGCATTTTGTAGCCTCATCATTTTGGCATGATTCATTTATGGAAGAAGGAAAGGATGATGCTTTAACTACGGTAAATGATGGGGAGGGGGGCAGAACAAACAAAAGTTCTTAATTGCACATGGAGGAAAGGGGTTTCCTTAAACATTGCCAAGAGCCCTTTTAGAGGCAAACACATTTTCAAACTGTGCTTAAAATGTTCAACCTGTTGTACAGTTAACAAGAGGGCAAAGTCCTTGGGATTCAGAATGTTTCAAAATGGACTTATTTATTGCGAATGTTTAACTGCCCCATCCTCACAGGGGTACATTGAAAATACAATCGGGATAAAAATGTATACAGTAAGATGCAAAATAGATACGCCATATGAATCAGGCAGTTGCATGGCATTCATTCAGCAAGTCAAACAATATGAATTGAAATGCATTAAGATGCAATCAAAAGGCAGGGAAAACAGAAAGTTTCCCCTTGGTACCAAAATGATGTTGGTTTGGATGCCAGCCAAATCCTTCAATGGGGACCGGAGAACTCACTGGATAATCTTAAGATCTGGATTGATACATATGGGAGATGCTTCTTCAGGTACCCCAAACCTAAGACATTTAAGGCTTTAAAAATTGAAACCGCCATCTTGATCTGGAAAGAGACTGGCAGCCGCGTAGATGAGAATTGGCATATGTGGACTCTATTTTGGGCATGAAGGTTTAGTAATCTGTATTTTGCAAACAAAGAAAAATCGATTGTTCTTTGCACATAGGAAGCTTGAGTTCAACTTTGGGGAAACGTAATGAGAAGGTTAACAGGTTTTGAGTTAACAGCCACACGGAAAACTTCTCTGGGTTCCCACTAGCAAACAGGGTGTTGCCTCACCATTCCCTCTTGTTTTGAGGAGTTCTGAATTAACTAGGAACTAAGGAGAAACTTCCTGGCAGTGAGAACAATTAATCAATAGAATAGTTTGCCTCCCAGAGTTGTGGGTGCTCCATCATTGGAGTCTGTAGAGATTCTCAATCATCCAGGTCATGGTTGTCCCAAAGATGCTTTTTCAGGAGAGAACTGGACTTTCTTGTGTTTTCTTTGGAGACATTTCACTTCTCATCCAAGAAGCTCCTTCAGCTCTTGACAAGATGGTGGGGAATGGAAGGATTTATATTCCTTGCAGACAGCTGGTCATTGGCATCCTTTTAGAGGGTCGGTGAAGCTCTTGGAGGTTTATCTGTGTCCTCAGGGTCACCTGAGTAGTGCTCGTGGTTCCTGTAGTCTACAATTTTTTCCTCTGGAAATCCATTCCTACTTCACACCATTCAAAGGGTATTCATCCCAAATTGTATAGTTAAACATCTGTAGAGATTCTCAGTCATCCAGGTCATGGTTGTCCCAAAGGTGCTTTTTCAGGAGGCTGTTCCTGAATTCAGTTATTGTTTCTTCTTCTTCTCCTTCTCCTTCTCCTCCTCCTCCTTCTTCCTTCTTTCTTGATGGTATACAGTCTTTCTTGATGGTGTTGGACTAGAAGATCTCTGAGATCACTTCCAGCCCCTTGATTCTAATTCTTGAGCTTCTGTTTTGGTATTGCTGAAATAGGGCAACTTTCTTTAGTGCAAAGCCATTCTTTCCTAATTTGCCGGTTAAATATTTCATGATGAATAATCATTATTGCACCTGAGCATTTATGCAGTTAAAGTATAATTTCTTAAGTTTGTAATTAAGCAAAGGGAGGAAAAAAAAAACCCTGATAATTGAAGGTATATTATAGCCCTGCTAATTGGTGGTGGGAGGCTCAAATTTAAACTTCTGCCCAGATTAAAGAAAATGGTGTCTTATTCTTCAGTTCACAGTTATCGTTAACATTTTCCTTGGAGATCTTGCTTTCATTTACATTGTATTATCTACAAGGACCTCACTTCAGAGTCTAACTTTTGGCTTGGCACAGCTAAGACTTTCTATCTTTCTCTTCTCCCAGATGCCACCATTTCTTCCTCCAAAAAGTGGAGATAAAGTCATGTGGCAAAACCTTCCATCTAGGGGCCACACAGATCCCTCTTTTGTCTTTTTTGTGGCTACTAGCCTGGACAGGACCATTCTTGATTGGGGGACTGGAGGCTAAAACATACGATGAACGGTTGCATGAACTGGGCATGGCTAGTCTAGTGAAGAGAAGGACCAGGGGAGACAGGGTAACAGTCTTCCAATATTTGAGGGGCTGCCACAGAGAGGAGGAGGTCAAGCTATTTTCCAAAGCACCCAAAGGCCAGACAAGGAATAATGGATGGAAACTGAACAAGGAGAGATTCAACCTGGAAATAAGGAGAAATTTTCTGAGCGTGAGAGCAATCAACCTATGGAACAGAAGTTGCCTTCAGAAGTTGTGAGAGCTTCATCACTGGAAGCTTTCAAGAAGAGACTGGACTGCCATCTATCAGAAATGGTATAGGGTCTCCTGCTTGGGCAGGGGGTTGGACTAGATGACCTACAAGGTCCCTTCCAACTCTGTTAATCTTAGCCTTCGTCTTCATTTGGAAAGGGGCTGTTTAAGGGGTGTTTTGGAGATTCTCAGTCATCCAGGTCATGGTGCTTTTTCAAAAGAACCCACCTTTTTGAAAGAAAGGGGGGGGGAAGGCAACTGGGCTATGCCCCCCCCCCCCCTTGAGGAAGACAAGGTTCTGCTTCTCATCCAAGAAGCTTCATCAATTCCGGCTGGATGGTGTGGGAAGGTTGGAAGGATCACTTCTGACAGCTAATCCCGACAGCTGTTTTAAAGGGCAAACCAGGCTTCTTAAGGCAGCCACGTCGCTCCTTAAAGCTCCTGAAAAGCTCTCACGCCTCTGTTCACTTAGGAATGTAGCCTCGAGCAGCAGAAAACACCCCGTTACTGAACGTTGTGCGTTTCCCTACAGCCGAACCTCCGAATGTCCCATTTCCTTCCCCGATCGAACTTTTTACAACCAGATGGGAGAAAGCAACGTCTTTTTCAGCTGCTCAGGCATGCATGGATGCACACGGCGTGCAAAGCCACAGTCACGCAAACCCCACCAGGGCCTGGGGGGGTGGGGGCGGGGGAGGTGTTGCCTGAATTCAGCCCCGTCCAGTTTCCTTTTCATTGTCCCCCCCCCCCCCCCCCCGTGTCGATGTCACTGGCTGCGCTCAAAGACGCGCGCTTCCCCTGCCGGCAGATGCAGCTAAACTCCCGGACCGTTTAGTCTCTTAACGTAGAAGGTTCGCAAAATAGGAGCTTTAAGGTGAAAACATCCCGACCTGCTCCTTTCGCTCCGGGTGGGCGGCTAAATCCTGGGTGGGTGGGTGAGACTGTCTCGACCTAGGACCTGTCTTTCAAATACAGCGCCCCCCCCAACTTTCCCCTTCCAATGCAGTCTTCCAAGGGGACTTATGAGGGGGAGAAATCACTGCCCCCTCCCCACTTTCCCTTTCCTTTGCACCCTTCTAAGGGGACTTTTGAGGGAGAAATCACTGCCCATTCCCCACTTTCCCTTTCCAACGGAGCCTTCCAAGGGGACCTTTGAGGGAGAGAAATCTCTGCCCCCTCCCCACCACTTTCCCTTTCCCATTTAGCCTTCCTTCTAAGGGCGCCTCTTCGGAAAGAGAGAAATCTTTTTACCCTGGCCGCCCTACCAACTCCCACCCCCCACACGCCCATCCTATGCTGGGTTACAAACCAGGAAAGGGAAGTTCAAGGACCACAGTGATGGCCACGCGCTCAGACTGCCGGCTGAGGATGATGGGCGCTGCAGCGCGATCTCGGGAGAGAGACTGGGCGTGAGGGGGAGGGAGAGTGACTGTTTTGTTCCCCCCTAGAATTGGGGGAAAACACCTCCCACTCCTCTTAGTTTGCGGGAAAAGGGGTGCGTTTCAACGCGGGCGCCTCCATCCATCCATCTATCCATCCAGCCTCCCCCCCCCCCCCCCCCCCCCCCCCCAGGGAAGGGTGCTTGTGTGTGACATGCAAGCAAGACGTTCCCACGGGGGGTGTCTCTCTCGTTCCAGCCACCCAGCCACCCACCTACCCACTCCTTCTCTTTCCCCTTAGGAGCGTGGGCTGGTCTAGAAGCCGCGCTGTCCCGACGGGGCCGACGCCGCCTCCACGCTCGCTCTCCTCGCACGCGCCCCCCCACCCCCCTCCGCGCGTGAAGGTCACCTCCTCCTCCTCCTCCCACTTCGAAGCGGCGGCGGCGGCGGCGGCGGCGGCTCCGAACGGAGCGCCACAGCCGGCGGCTCCGCTTGCCTCCCACCTCCCTTCCTCGCGCAGAGCCAAAGTCGGCGCTGCCCCGAAGCCTTTCGCTCGCTCGCTCGCTTCGAGCGCAGGAGAGACGGGAGGACGGTCACGGAGGCCAGGGCGAACGGCACCTTCCCGGGACCGGCTTGTAATCGCGCCTCACCCGGCGTTTTCTCTCTCTCTCTCTCTCTCCTCAAAGACGGGCAAGCGCCTCCGCGCAGCGCCGTCAAAAGCAGTTCGGCCAGCCGAGAGCGAGCGAGCGCGCGCAAGCCCAGCCGAGGCGCTTTCCGCTCCTTTTTTTTTTTTTTTTGACCTCTCTCCCGCCCGCCCGCCCCCCCGGGTTCTGAAGAGTTTTTAGGGTGGGGGGCAGCAGCAGGGCGCGTGCGCGCTGTGGGGGAAAAAAAAAAGAAAAAAGAAAGCCGGCGCGCGCCTCGCTTTCGCTCTTATTTTATTTCTTAAATTACACGTTTTTCGGCCACCTGCGTTCCAAAGCCCCCGCCCCCCAGCTGATTGGGCAAGGGCGAGAGCGCGCGCCCGCATCTTCGCCTGAGGAAAAAGGGGGGGGACTGGAGAGAGGGGGAGCGAGCGAGCGCGCGCGCGAGGCGGGTCGCCCACAGCCCCCCGCGGAGAAGTTTTTTTTTTTTTTTTTTGCCGCCCGGCCTCGGAAGAAGGCGGGGAGGAGAGAGAGAAAGAGTGAGGAGGGGGGTCTGCACGCGCCACGCGGAAAGGCTTTTACGGGCGGGGGGAGCGCCGCCTTTTCTTTTTGCGCTGCCCCCCCCCCCGCTCCCCTCCCCTCCCTTCCTCCCTCAGGGGGGCTGCCGAAGCTTTCCCGCGCCCCGGCTCCGTGTGTGGGAGACTCGGGAAAGGCAAGCGCGCTGGCTTTTTGAGACTTTTACGCCTGGAACTGAGGAGAACAGAGGAATAGAAGGAGAACGCCGCGCCGGGCCGGCAGCGAAAGGAAAGAAAGCGACCGCCGGACGACCGTCGCGATCTCCCTCACCCCCGCCCCGAACTTCCTTGCATGGTAAGTGCCCGTCTGAGGGGTGAGAGCGGCGTCCCGCTCCTTTGGCTTTTTAAAGGAGGGAAGCGAGGGGCGGGGCCGGTGCCCCTTGACCAATGGGGATCCGCCGATTCCACTGCTCCCTCCTCTTTTGCCCCGCCCTCTCCCGCAGGTACGTGGTGGGGCAGGTTGTGGCATGTGGTTCCTTGCAGGGATGGGATTTTCATCGCTGCTTCAATTTTCCTTCCTTTTCAAGGGGAGGGGGGAGGCCCTATTGAAGGAGGTCTTCTCCATCTTCAAGGTCTCTCTCTCCATGTGTGATGGTGGTGCTAAATTCTCCAGAGGGGCTTTTTCTTAGGTGGCATTGATCAGCTATCTAGAAGTTTCCCAGTGGGTTTTTTTTTTCCTTCTCTTTCTAAGCTTAAATAGATCTGCTAAAAATTATATTTCCCTCCCTGATGGCTCTTTTGCTCAATCCATTGCAAGCCACTGTATTCTCCTTTTATTTTATTTTTTTTCCTTATCCTAAAAAAAAAAAAAGGATAATTATTCTCCTTCATTATTCTCACTCTGCCCAATGGTTTGTTGGTTTGTTGATTGGTTTATTTTTTTAAAAAAAATCCTCAGATGGGGCTGTTGTTGTTATTGCACATTTCTCAGCTTTGGTTGGGTCTGAATGGAGTTTATGTTGAGATCAAGTCTTGTTAAAATTGAGAGTTGGTGGTTGGTTGAAGCACATGCTTTAATAGTCGATGCTGCTGAGAATGTGTCACAGCCTTACCTAGTTTCAGATGTCAATTACATAATTCTCAGGGGGGGGAAAAAACCCCAGTGCGTTCCTGTGTAAAATCACAACCCTGATGGGGGGTGCAAATTTTTAGTTAGTGGCATGTAGATTGTAAGTTATAGGAATATTTTAAATAAATAAAACGTAGTTTTATTTATTTAAATAAATACGAGTAGTTATAAGTGAGCGTTTTGAATAAAAGGTATTCTGTATGATCAAAAAAAGATGGAGGTATGTTGAAGGATCATCGGGATACAAAGAGGATGTGCAAACAGTTGTATGAAAGATGAAAAAAAATTGAATAATCTGAAGTGATGTCATTGTGAAATGCAGATGAGGTCATTGTAAGCATGTATCCAAAACCTGATCCCCAATTTCCCCGTGCCCATAATGTTATCCCTCAAACAGAAGATGGTGCTAAAATAATTTTGTTAGAATTGTTTGGCTATGATAGGCATGTGTGCGCTAGAGGCAAACACTACTAAAACTATTCTTTCTTTTCTTTTTTTTGGTATTTTATTTATACATTTTCCTTTGGTATATACATACAAACTCAATATTCACATTGACAGTGTGTTGTGTGGGTACAATTGATTTTGAATAATGATAACAATTTTTTAACGATGCTATTTATAACAATTATTATCAAAACATATTAATAATAATATTTGTTTATACTTAATTATTTACCTTTCATTATTTAATTAAACATTCTTTTCAATTTTAAGTTTCTAACTTCTGCTTCTAAAACTATTCTTAAAAGGGATTAATCTGAAAATAAACATTATGAGAAACAACTATTGACATCTGGCTTTCACCTACTAAGAGTCTCCCCCCCCCAAGTACAAACCTCCAGTCACCATCGTCTATTTTCGCCCTCCCTCAATGTCCCCCCTCCAGCCATTTTTCTTTCTATATTAATAGTGGACCTGAATGATACTATAGAGAGCCACAGATCAAATGTCAGCTTGACTCCCTTGTTTATTAAGGAGGCCGGTTTTGTTCAATGACAGCAAATAAACTTTAATGTGTGTTGTCTCTCTGCTCAGGAGAAGAAGAAAATCCTTTGTTATTGGATATAAATAGTATATTGTCAGAAGGCTTTTGTCCATAAATGTTGATCTTTTTTTAAAAAAAAAGTCAGTTTTAAACATGGGGAATGTGTCATTCATTGTCTGTTAAAGTTTCTTACAACAAAAGATGTGGAGACTGTAGAAAAAGTGCAGAGAAGAGCAACAAAGATGATTAGAGGCCTGGAGGCTAAAACATATGAAGAACGGTTGCAGGAACTGGGTATGTCTAGTTTAATGAAAAGAAGGACCAGGGGAGACATGATGGCAGCCTCCCAATATCTCAGGGGCTGCCACAAAGAAGAGAAAGTCAAACTATTCTCCAAAGCACCTGAGGGCAGGATAAGAAGCAATGATGGATGGAAACTAATCAAGGAGAAAAGCAACTTAGAACTAAGGAGAAATTTCCTGACAGTTAGAACAATTAATCAGTGGAACAACTTGCCTCCAGAAGTTGCGAATGCTCCAACACTGGAAGTTTTTAAGAAGAGGCTGGACAACCATTTGTCAGAAGTGGTGTAGGGTTTCCTGGCTAAGCAGGGGGTTGGACTAGAAGACCTCCAAGATCCCTTCCATAACTTTCACTTGTTATGGGAGATCATTAAGGCAGTAGATTGCATAGGAGAGACCCTCTCTTCATCTCCCCTCACCAAAAAATGAAGAAGAATTTGTCAACACTCACTGTTGACAAAAACAATATTATGTTACTTTGTTTTGCATTATCTTTTATTAGGATGAGCAAAAAATAAAAATCATCAGAGAAATGTGTGAACGAAGCCCCGTTCCTCAGTGGTCTTATGGAGGCTTTGTAATGTAACACGTTAGGGACTGAATAGGAGCAGGGGTGGAACCAAATAAGTAGCACCAAATATGTTTTATTTTGTCGTGGCTCAGTGTTTTCCTCAAGATTTTATTCTAGAAAATTGATATCCAGCTCCTAGCTATGCGTGTGGTGTGACTCCATTTCAGATATTCAGTAAATAGATTGTAAATGCAGACAATTGGGTTGAGGAAACTGTGGATCAGTGAGCTATGAAAAAGTGAATGATTTGAACACACACACACACACAAAGATTACACAAGTAATCCTCAACTTATAACAGTTTGTGATCATTCAAAGTTACAAGGGCACTGATAAAAGTGACTTATCACTGTTTTACACACTTATGGACCATTGCAGCATCCCCGTGGTCACGTGATCGAAATTTGGATTGCTTGGCAATGGACTCATATTTATGATGGTTGCAGCGTCCCAAGGTCATCTGATCACCTTTTGTGACCTTCCGGCAAGCCAAAGTCAACGGGGAAGCCAGATTCACTTAACAGCCATGTTGCTAACTTAACAACTACAGTGATTCACTTAACAGCCGTAGCAAGAAAGGTCATAAAATGGGGCAATACTCACTTAGTGACAGAAATTTTGGGCTTAGTTGTGGTTGTAAGTTGTAAGTGGTTGTATTTTTGTTCTGTTCGGCTTGGCCCTCAGCTGAGAACAATGCCTATCTAACTTTAATTGATCTTGGATCAGAAAAGACACTGTGGATATAGTCTAGGGCAGTGATGGCTAACCTTTTTGCCTTCGCGTGTCAAAAGCAGGAGTGCGGGGGGGTTGCGCGCATGTGTGCCCTCACCCATAATTCAATGCCCCCTGTGCCCCGCCCCTCGTGCATGCACACAAACCCCCCCACAATCCCCCCACTTTAGGCACGTGATGGCCCAGTGGGCCCATTTTTCACTCTCCTCAGGCTCCAGAGGCTTTCTAGGAGCCTGGGGAGGGGGAAAACTGGCTTCCTCACCCCCCGGAGACCCTCCAGAACCTGGAAATGGCCCGTTTCTGACTTCTGGTGGGAGCGGAAGGCCCATTTTTCACTCTCCCCAAGCTCCAGAGGCTTTCTAGGAACCTGGGGAGGGCGAAAACGGTCTTCCCTACTCACCCAGAGGCCATCTGGAGGCCAGAAATGGCCCATTTCCCAACTTCCGGTGGGCCCGGAAGGCCCAAAAATCAGCTGGCCAGCACACACATGTGCGCTGGAGCTGAGCTAGGGCAACACTCGTGTGCCCACAGATACGGCTCCGCTGCCACCTGTGGCATGCATGCCATAGGTTCGCCATCATGGGTCTAGGGATCATATAGGCAAAACTGGGAAGGTGGGGAGGACATATCAGAAGAAGGCAATAGCAATACAGTTATCTATTATGCCAAGAAAACAGCATGGAAGTATCTACAGTCATACCTCAGAGATATTACGGATTAGAGTTAGTCTCCACAGCAAAGAAAAGCAGAGATGGTTAAATTGATTCTTTTATCCAAAGAAGAGAATATATCTAACCTTGCTTCTATTCTGAAATTGCTTCCGGACTTTGTGCTTGCAATGAAAAAAAAATGATTTTGTTTTTGTTAACTAGATAGGCTTATTCTTATAGAAATGGCTCGTACACACTGTTGTGTAAAAGCAAAAAAGGTGTGATTGCAATGTTGTTATCTTCTACTGCGCTACAGGTCTATGGAGAGTCTCAGTCATCCAGGTCCTAGTTGTCCCAAAGGTGCTTTTTCAAGAGACAACTGGACTTTCTGGTTTTTCTTCTTCTTGATGAATGTATTTTTTTTTCTTTTATGTACATATGCACCAAAGACAAATTCCTTGTTTGTCCAATCATACTTGGCCAATAAAGAATTCTGTTCTGTTCTGTTCTGTTCTGTTCTGTTCTGTTCTGTTCTGTTCTGTTCTGTTCTGTTCTGTTCTGTTCT
>WNWU01000025.1:11657425-11673648 GCA_012654045.1 Ptyas mucosa
CTGTTCTGTTCTGTTCTGTTCTGTTCTGTTCTGTTCTGTTCTGTTCTACTCTACTCTACTCTACTCTACTCTACTCTACTCTACTCTACTCAAAGATGTTTCACTTCTCATCCAAGAAGCTTCTTCAGCTCTGACTGGACAGTGGGGAATGGAAAGATTTATATTCCTTGCAGACAGCTGGTCATTTGCATCCTTTTAGAAAGCCGTTGAGGCCACTTGGAGGTTTGTCTGTGTCCTCAAGGTCACCTGAGTGGTGCAAAAGGGTGTGGAGCCTTCATGGAACTGTTGAAAGGACTGTGTTGTAAATCTACAGCAGAATTCTTTCAACATCACTCTCAATGAGTTATAGTGGGTGCACCTAGATACACCCACATTACCCCAATTCTCTGCGAGCTGCACTGGCTCTCTATCGGTCTCCAGGCGCAATTCAAGGTGTTGGTTATTACCTTTAAAGCCCTACATGGCTCAGGGCCAGGCTATCTTCGAGACCACCTTCTACCATATAGCTCCCAGCGACCAGTAAGATCCCACAGAGTCAGTCTCTTCTGGGTCCCATTAGCTAAACAATGTCGGCTGGTGGGCCTGTGGGGGAGGGCCTTCTCTGTTCCTGCCCTGGCTCTCTGGAACCAGTTACCTCCTGAAGTCCGGACCGCCTCCTTCCTATTGGCTTTCTGGAAAGCGGTGAAGACCTGTCTCTTCCGGCAGGCCTGGGGCCGTTGATCTCATTATAGTGATCTTGCAAGATCTGGCCACAAAATGGAGTGTATGTGTTTTAATGTCTTCTTTTAACTTTTGTATGGGATATTGTTGCATTGTTTTATTCTCTGTTGTAAGCCACCCAGAGTCCCTTGGGAGTTGGGCGGCATAGAAATGCAAACAAACAAACAAACAAATAAATAGTTCCAAGAAGGCTCTTTAGCCATTTGCACTGATCAGGTGACCCTGAGGAGTATAAATCCTTCCATTCCCCACCATCTGGTTAGAGCTGAAGAAGCTTCTTGGATGAGAAGCGAAACATCTTCAAAAGAAAAAAACAAGAAAGTCCAGTTGCCTCTTGAAAAAGCACCTTTGGGACTACTGGGCTAAAGAGAGTCAGAAGTCAGTGCCTTTTTCTTTTCTTTTCTCCCTTTACACTATCTCTCTTTTCTTTTCCTTTCCCCCCTTTTTTTAGTTTTCCACAACTTTTTTTCCTTTGTATTTTATACTTTGATAAACTAATAAAAATTTAATCACAATAAAAAAGAGATATTGCAGGTTCAGTTCCTGACCAATACCAATAAAGCAAGTATAGCAATAGCACTTAGACTTATCTATCGCTTCATAGTGCTTTACAATCCCCTCTCTAAGAGGTTTACAGAATCAGCCTCTTGCCCCCAACAAGAGGGGGGGGGGGGTGTTACATGATCCCAGAATACTGAATTGTCATAAATATGAGTCAGTTGCCAAGCAACTGAATTTTGATCATGGGGATGCTGCAACGGTCATAAATGTGAAAAATAGTCATAAGTCACTTTTTTTTTCAGTGCCGTTATAACTTTGAATGGTCACTAAATGAATTGTTGTAAGTCAAGGACTACCTGTAGTATTATACCTAAAAATGTACATGCCTTAATAAAAAAAATACTTCATTGCTACAAAATAATAACCCTCATCTGAGCCTTCAGTGAGTTGTAACCTTTTTGTCAATGGAAAGTCTTCTAAAAAATATCTGAGAAGCAGAATAAAATGAAATGTGCCTATATACAGTTCTATGGAATGGAGTTGTTTCAAGTGAAACATTGTTAAATCCTAAAGTTTTTAAAAAGAAACAACTAGTATACTCTTGGTATCTTGTGGTTCGGGTGGTTACATTTAGATTACAACTCAAGTTTCCTTTTCTCTTTCATGGAAACAAGTCCTAAATATTAAGGCATTGGGATGTAACAACTGAAGACTGTATCTGTAGTTGCTGTTTATTCACACATATATGTGGAAACACAAATAGTTGCTAGCTTGTCAGTAACAAGTTTCATTTCCAAGAACTGTGTTCCAAAACTCAGCCAGTATTACATATAAATCTTCTGTATATCCATTCAAGAGTAACATTCAAATCAGAGGTGAGTTTCAGCAGGTTCTGACCAGTTCTGGAGAACCGGTAGCGGAAATTTTGAGTAGTTCAGGGAATTGGTAGTAAAAATTCTGACAGTCCCAGTTGATCCAGAGGAAATGTAGATTTTGTAGCATCCTTCCCCTGGAGTGGAGATTTTGCAGTATCCTTCCCCTGCCATGCCCACCAAGCCATGCCCACAGAATCGGTAGTTAAAAAAATTGGATTTAACCACTGGCCCCTAGCCCTTCTTTTCACTAGACTAGACATATCCAATTCCAGCAACTGTTCTTCATATTTTTTAGTCTCCAGTATCCTTATTATCTTTGTTGCTCTTCTCTGCACTCTTTCTGGAGTCCCAACATGTTTTGCATGCAGTCTCCGTCCTCAATGACTCTTTATGTATGTTCATTGAAAAGGATCTATCACTGTGTCCAGTGGATTTACTCTTAGAAAAGTGTGTATTATATAGGAGAGTTCAGGTTCAGCATCTGTCAGATCAGATATAAATATAAAAGTTGTGCCATTTGAAGTATCGGACAAGATTTCTAATAAAAAGTAACATTCTGAAAAGAATGCCATGTGAACAATTAAGCTATTCTGTAAAACAGGGAAGCATGCTGACATTTCTAATAGCCATACCATTGCCCTTTTGATAAATCAAGATATCAAGTAAATGTGCAGAATTCTGCTGCCAGCTCTTGCTTCAGTAGAATGCCTCTTCCTAAAATGAGCATGATAAATTACAAATACCAGTGAATAAAGTGTCCAGCATGGTTCTTGAAATTGAATATAATGTCATAATTTCATGTAAAACATATACTTTCAATTTTATTCTTCCAATGGTATTTAATATTATTAAATATTTATTTTTATCATGATATAGGTAAGTTTAGGAGTGGCATGGTGATCTAGTGGTGAAGACACTCGCTTCCCACTTAGAAAGTTGAGAGTTCAATCCTAGGTAGTGGCAGATATTTCTCAGGGCAAAGAAAAAAAATATGGAGCCTTCTTAGAACTTTGATAACAGAGTTGGAAGGGACCTTGGAGGTCATCTAGTCTAACCCCCTGCTCATGCAGGAGACCTGTACTAGGGATTCAAACCGCTGAACTGCCGACCTTTCTGATTGACAAGCTCAGTGTCTTAGCCACTGAGTCACCTAGTACATATATAAAGGACTGTGTTGCAGATTGGATAACAGAGGGGGAGGGATATGACATCACCTATCTCCAATCTACAACAGAATCCTTTCAACAGTTCCAAGAAAGAAAAAAAAATATCCGCTGCGAACTCCACATAGGTGTCAGGGAGGGCATCCAGCCAGTAAATGTTCAGCACCATTCAGTTGCCCTGAGTCTACCCCGAATTAAGGGATTAGAGAGTCATAAAAAGGGAGGGGTTTTTTTACAGGTAAGTCTACAAAATGTTGTGTCTTAGTGACCCGAATTAAGGGATTAGAGAGTCATAAAAAGGGAGGGTTTTTTTTACAGGTAAGTCTACAAAATGTTGTGTCTTAGTGACCCTTCATAGATCCACTTCCAATACTCATAACCACCACGTCAGCTTTCTAGTGATAAGAAACGTTGTTTGCTTTGAGTTCAACTCAAATTCTGGTGACTCCATGGACATATTCAGGTTGTTGTCTTTATAGCAATATGGAAGTACCCTATTCCCCCCAAAATAAGACATCCCCTGATAATAAGCCCAATCAAGCTTTTGAGCACATGGCAATAAGGCCAAGTGCTTATTTCAGGGTTCAAAAAAATATAAGACAGGGTCATATTTTCAGGGAAACACGGTATTTTGCTTCTGTCTTCTAGGATGACATTTCAGTTTCTCAGTTACATACACAGGTAAGCCTTAAACCCTTCATTTGGTAATTGTTCAAAGTCACAGCAACACTGAAAAAGTGACTGGTGGCTGATCCTCACACTTGTGACTGTCGTAGGATCTGCATGGTCATGCACTTTCCAACCGGAATGTATATAGGATGGTTACAGCATCTCAAGAGTGATGTGATTGCCACAATCTTCCTAGCCAGCTTCCGACAAGCAAAATCAAAGAGGGGGAACTGGACTCTCTTAACGACTGCTGGATTCACTTAGCATCGGCAGTGAATTGCTTAATAATCATGACCAAAAAAAAATGGTCATAAAGAGGCTAAGAATGTCCAAAGATATTTTCTGTAGTCATGTGGCCAGCATGACTACATGCCGAGGTGCACTGAATGCAGTTACCTTCCCGCTGAAATGGTACCAATTTATCTACTTGCATTTGCATGCTTTTGAACGGCTAGATGGGTAGGAGCTGGGATACATAACAGGAGCTCCCCCCGTTGCGCGTCGCTCAGGTTTCGAATTCAGGTTGTCAGTTTTCCAGCTGACACATTCAGTGTCTTTATCCACTGAGGCATTGTTCCCCCGGGGACTTTAGCAAGGGGTTCTCTGCCCAGTTGCTAGGTGGGTGTGGTCATGGTGGGTGTGGCCTAGTCAGCCTCCTGCACTATGGAGGGTTTTTGCCCTCCCCAGGCTCTGGAGTCTTTTCTTGAGCCTCCGGGAGGGCGAAAACAGCCTCCCCAGGCTCTGGAGGCCAGAAATGGGCCTAATTTCTGGCCTTCCCGATCTTCCAGTAGGCCTGTTTTTCACCATCCCTGAGCCTCCATGTGTGCCCTGCACTTACCTGCATCCAAAATGGGCTGGGTGGGGACTCCTGGGAGGGGAGGGGTGGGCGGGGCCAGCCAGGAGTGAGATTTGGAGGTTCTCCAAACTGCACAGAATCTTAGCTAGAGGTTCTCCCGAACCCCTGTGAACCCTCAGCAGCCCACCCCTGGACTTACCCATAGCGCTGGAATTCCTTAGTGGTGTATCACCTAAGAATGAGTCACACCACTTCACTTAGTTTCCAAGCTCATACTAGACGAGCCCCGTGCAACTAAGGAAGAAGAATTCATCGCTGGTGGTTGCTTTAAAAATGTGCTTAAGAAAGACAAATGGCTTCAGTGAACATTCCTAGGAGCAACCTATCCTTTAGCAGGCAATTTAAGTGTCGTGTGATGTGCAACTGTGTGCTTGAGGATTTTATTTTTTTTTTGCAGTGCACTTAGATTTAGTATTATCAAGATGACAATGCTGTATCTGCCTGCCTGCCTCCCTACCTCCCTACCTCCTTACCACCACTCATCCATGCCAAGTTAAATTGTAAAAATAAAATGAACGTCTAAAATGTGGATTTAGAATGAATTTACTATGCAAATCTGTATATGCCATCCGATTTTCAAAAATTGTAAAAATAGCTGGTATTCATGGAATGTTTGAATTTTAAGATGGCACAGTAAAGTTTAGCAGTATTGAAAGTATTATTGGGCTGCTTTAGAAGGTTCTAAAATTTGACTGACTGAAACATTTTCTCTGTGTTCCCATCTGCACCTTAACATTCAATTGCATTTATTTATACCTTGCCTTCTTTTAGAACTCTAGGTAGGTCACAATAAAGTCAGCCAACACACCATTACAATATATCATTAAAAAAAAGCATCCTATGACCCCCGTTATCAAGATCTTAACCATCATTCATCTGCATCCAAGGATACAGATTAACAGAGTTGGAAAGGACATTGTAGGTCATCTAGTCCAACCCTCCCACCCAAGCAGGAGACCCTACATCATTTCTGACTGAGGGCAGTCCAGTCACTTCTTGAAAGCCTCCAGTAATGAAGCTCTCACAACTTCAGAAGGCAATTTCTGTTCCATGGGTTGATTGTTCTCACTGTCAGAAAATTTCTCCTTATTTCCAGGTTGAATCTCTCCTTGATCAGTTTCCATCCATTATTCCTTGTCTGGCCTTCAGGTGCCTTGGAAAATAGCTTGACCCCTTCCTCTCTGTGGCAGCCCCTCAAATAATGGAATTGGAACAGCTTCCTAAAATCCATCATAATAGCATGATCTTAAGGGCTTTTTGGAAAGACAAGAAGAAATTAGCATTCTTACTTTGGTGGGCAAGCTTTGCTCAAGCAGGGGGCCCACCACCAATAAGTCCTGCTTCCTGCTTCTTCTCCCTTGACTTTCCACAAGAGGGAAATCTTCAGTTTATGCAGAAGTGATTGATAGATTATATTGAACGCTTTGAAGACTCAAGTGTTAATTGGTTTTATAATCAATGCCTGGTAGGCATGGCACAAGGTAGCTTGGTGATTTATTTTTTGCCTTCTGATTGTACTTTCATCTTATCCTCAGCTTATGAGTAAGCTGTGGCTATACGACTGCTAAAGCAGTTCTCCCCCCCCCCATTCTTTTTCTTTTCCTTTTATTCTTATTTATATGCCGCCCTTCTCCAGAGACAAGGGCGGCTTACAATGCGTTAAGCAATATCCTTCATACTTTTGTATATTTTATACAAAGTCAGCTTATTGCCCCCACAAACCGGGTCCTCATTTTACCCACCTTAGAAAGGATGGAAGGCTGAGTCAACCTTGAGCCTGGTGAGATTCGAACTTACAGTAATTGCAGGCAGCTGGATGTTAAATGCTGCCTTGTAAGAGGCATTAGCCTCCTATGCCACTCAGGCTCCTTTTGGACAGGATCAGAAGAAGAATTATTATTATTATTCTGATCCTGTCCAAAGGCAGCCTCAAGAAGTATATCAATGGTTAGACTTTGTCCCCTATTACTTGGCAATGAAAAACAATGATTCCAGTGCACAGAGGAAGGGTCAGTAAATGCCGTGCTGGTATATATATATTTTCCAATTCAAAAATGGGTTAAGAAATGACTATAGTTTAATAGTGGGGAAAGATTTTTCTTTGTACGAGAGACATTAATTATTATTCAGGTTTAAAGAGGTGGCACATTGAAAGATGGGAAGATAGCACTAAGCTGTTCCATTCCAACTTAAAGGAAAATGAGTGTTATTAAGAAATTTTGGAGGTGAAAACCTCTTCTTGCTCTTCCTTGTGGCAGCATATTTGAATTCAGAGTTGAGTTAACTGTCAGATCTGGAAGCCATCTTTTACATTTGGGCCTTCAAGCCTGCCACATTTTCTATTGTGGGAAAATGGGAGGGGGGATTGCATAGAGTGTGGGTGATAGGTAGTCACAATAACATTCTTTTCCCCAAGAGTCAAGGCCACCTTGCTCTGCAGCTGCAATTAGGTGACTGGGAGGTATCTCCAGTTTTGGATGGTGCCTTGATTGGACCATGTGATGGACATGTGGGTGCTGGGCAGGGACTTGAACTTTCTTTTGGGTGGGGAAAACCTGGAAACTTTCAGATTCGGGTTTTCCCAGGTGTGCCAAGATGACAGTTCTAAAAAAATGAGGAAGTTCAAGCCTTAGAGTCTTCTTTTATTGGGGGTGTTACTTGGAACCCTGATATTAACAGTAGTATTTTTTTCTCTCTTCTCGTTCAATTTTGTCCCATTCTCAGAGACTGCCTGGAGAAGTCCCTGCAGGTTTTTTTGGCAAGGTCTTCCACAAGTGGTTTGCCACTCCCTCCTTCCTAGGGCTGAGAGAAAGTGACCAAGATCACCCAGCTGTCCAAAGCAGGACTAGAATTTACAATCTCCCAGTTTCTAGCCTGATGCCTTAATCACTTAGAATGGTAAACTGGCTCTTTCAACAACAGTTTATAAATACATTAAAATAGTCTATTTTTAAAAAAAAAATCAGGAAAAATTAATCTGGTTAAAAAAGGTATCAAACAAATTTCAAAGTTTAAGGTATACAGCAGCTGTGTCCACGAAACCAAACTGTGTCTGTTAACAGTCCTTGCTTAGAAATATTAGTTTGTTTTATTAGTGTAAAGGTGATGCTAGCACATCCCTTTTCACTCTTAACTGTTTTTTGAGGCAAGAGATTGAAGAAGGATATACTCCACATAGTATGCATTTGAACTCTGGTTTTGAAAGGGCATCGGGAAAATATTAAAAATAAATAATTGTAGGACAAAGAGGTAAGTGAATGCTCTGTTTCTCTGAGAAATGCCAATACACATTTAGAGTCCATCTGATTTTCAATATGCTGTTTTTAAAACAGCAATTCCTTTATGTTATTCTCCCCCCCCCAAATGATTAAAGATCAGTCTTAAAATAAACACACATATACACACACCTCTAGGCAAAGAAGACAAGGTGATATATAAAGAAAAATAGCTACCAAAAAAGTTAGGGTTTCTCAGTTTCCCTACAGATGTTGTATATAAATGATGTTTGAACAAATGTGATGGTCTCCATTGATCCATACTGAAATTGGTGTTCTGGAGCTTTTTTGTACAGATGATTAGACATCATGAATACTGCCTTCATTCTTAGGATGCTACTGTCTGAAATAAGGACATTGTATTTTTGAAAAAAACATGAGTAGATTGTTCAGAGAAGATATGCCTCCTGTGCTGGATTCGTTTTGAATATTTGTATAATAATTGAATGAGGTAATTGGTATTTCTCATTGTGTATCGTATGAAATATCCCTCTTAGTTTCTTTTTGATGGTATCCACAGTTTCTCTATCTTTCTCCATTCCTTGGAGGGGAAACCATCCTGTTTAAATACATACAATCCATGATCTTTCTAAGTCATTTTCTGTAAATCCAAATTTCAAATACTACTTTTCTTCTGAATGCAGTTTAGGTCCTTTTCCATGCTCCTACCCCACTGACGAGACATGACAGCATGCAGTCCAATGAAGTTCAAACCTTAAATTGTGTCATATTTTCTTATATTATCGTTTTCTCCTGCTTCTTACTTCCATGTGATGATTCTGTCTATCATTCAAAACCCCGTCCAAGTATTTCTAACTGTGTTTTTCAACCTTGGCAACTTTAAGATGGGCGGACTTCAACTCCCCAGCCAGCATGACTTAATAAAGCAGATCAGTGTTTTAGACTTTAAGAGAGCTGACTTCAACTAAGAGAGAGATTGGGAAAGATTCCATGGATGGAAATCCTAAAGGACATAAAAGCACAATGAAACAGAATACCATAGAGAAACAAAAACAAGAAACCTCAGACAAAACCAGCATGGCTGCATAAAGAACTCTCTGACAAATTTAGAGGAAAATAGCAATAGCACTTAGACTTATATACCGCTTCATAGTGCTTTATTTATTTTTATTTATTTCTTTATTAGTTTGTCAAACATGTACAAGGTAGCAAGTATGAATAGGAACATGGACATGAATGAGGGAAATGAATGAGGAAATGAATGAGGAAATGAATGAGGGAAAGCGGTTTACAGAGTCAGCCTATTGCTCTCAACAATTTGGGTCCTCATTTTACAGACCTCGGAAGGATGGAAGGCTGAGCCAACCGTGAGCCTGGTGAGATTTGAGCTGCCAAATTGCAGGCAGCCAGCAGTCAATAGTAATAGCACTTAGACTTATATACCGCCTTCGCAGTGCTTTCCAGCCCTCTCTAAGTGGTTTACAGAGTCAGCCTATTGCCCACAACAATTTGGGTCTTCATTTTACAGACCTCGGAAGGATGGAAGGCTGAGCCAACCTTGAGCCTGGTGAGATTTGAACTGCCAAATTGTAGGCAGCCAGCAGTCAGCAGAAGTAGCCTGCAGTATTGCATTCTAACCACTGCACCAAAGGACAAGTATAAAAAGCAGAAACAGGGACATTCAGTTAAAACAGAATACCAGCAAATAGACTGAATCTGCAAGGATGGCGTCAGGAAAGCTGAGGCTCAGAATGAACTAAGACTTGCAACAAATGTCAAAATGTCTGTATCTTGGACTGGATCTTACTCTCTTAAATTCTGAACCTTACAATGGTAGCTTAGAATGCTAAGAATTTTTCAATTGATCCTTAAGTTACTATACTGAAAATGAATTTACTCCAAATGAAAACTATTTGACAGAGGATAATACTTCTGAGATGTTAGGAACCATAGCAAGAGAGGATGGATGGATAGATAGATAGATAGATGTGATAGGTAGGTAGATTAGATAGATTAGGTAGGTAGGTAGGTAGGTAGGTAGGTAGATAGATAGATAGATAGATAGATAGATAGATAAGATAGATAAGATAGATGCGGTAGGTAGGGAGGGAGGGAGAGGGAGAGAGAAATAAGAGTACACAAATAAATTGATGTATTTGATAGGTGGTGTGTATTTAAGTAAAGTATACAGCATTAATTCCCAGAATGCATATGCAATGAGAATGTATTATTTGCTCCCATAAATCTAATTTAAGAGGGAATGATGAATTGGTATGTGTATCATTCATTATTCTAAAAAAATAACAAAATTACTTTTACTTATTCTTTTTTAAATCTTGCTTACTTTCAAAATCAGGTTAAACTAACAAAATGTAGCAATTGCATAAATCAAATGTAATGCAGTACAGTACCAGTTAATAAGTATTAATAGAATGAGTGGTTACAGTAATCAGCAATTAAAATTTTAAGACCTTAATATCACTTATTTTTTCCCTTATTTAAAGTTTATAGTGCTTTCTCAAGGGCAGGAAACATTTGCAAGGGCAAAAAACATAATCGGATTAGAAAGGAAATATTTCAAGATTTTCAGGGGTGATGAGGTACTTTCTACCTTAGTTCTTACCTGCTGTTCATGCTTTGAAGCACAAAACTCTGGAGCGAGACTGAGGAATGACACTTGGTCATGTGTTTGGCAATGCACCACAAAAAAAAAAAATCTATGTTGCTTTCATTGGAAGAAAACAGGAATAAATTAATGAAACCCACTTGCAGTAAATGATATACTTTATGACTGCATTCACAACTTGCATGAATTTGTTTCAAGCAATTCATCTGTCAGGGTTCTGACAGATGCCCTAATTAAATCATGAGCCTCGGAGCCAAGCTTCAAAAAAAATCCAGTTATTTATTAGGAGCTTCATGTTGGCACGTTCCCAAGTAAAGCCAGCTCTGACCCCACATAATTTACAGCCCCAATCATGCCCCTGTTTCCCTCCTCCCCCCAGGGTGTGTAATCAATCACATTAGCCAACAGGGCAATTTCGTGGGTTGTAGAGATCACTCCCCTCCAGCTGCTGTAAGTAACCCTGGGATACAGCCTTGAGAGAGATAAGTCTGGAATGTGCATCTGTCTTTGGCTGCCATGCCGTTTCATCAGTTTCCCATCCCCTCTTTCCTATAGCAACTCGAAAGCAGGCCAGGGATGCTTTGCGAGTTGACACAATTGATTTTGTTAATGGAAAGAATAAATGGTAGTTGTTTGATCACAATGGTTACTAGACATAGAGAAGTAGATGTGAGTTATTAAAGAAAGTAAGATGGGATTAATGAACTCGCTTATAGTTAACTGTTTCACAAAATTCACCATAAGTTCACAATAACATAAAGTAACATAAGAGTCACCTATGTCTGAGTTGAGGAGCCATATAAGCTTGCTAAATAAATAATTTGGGTGCAGTGTTTTACCATCTAAAATTTGGCGGAAGGAAAGTGCTAGACAAGTATGAAGTTATGTTCTTGTTTCAGATGTATGACTTAGAATGTATTAAATCCCACTTGAATTACCATGATTTAAGCATAACAGAATAACAAAGTTAGAAGCAGCCTTAGAGGTACTCCAACCCTCTGCTCAGGCAGGAAACCCTACACCACTTCAGACAAATGGTTATCCAACATCTTTTTAAAAACTTCCAGTTTTGGAACATTCACAACTTCTGGAGGCAAGTTGTTCTACTGATTAATTGTTCTAACCTTCAGGAAATTTCTCCTTAGTTCTAGGTTGCTTCTCTCCTTGATTAGTTTCCACCCATTGCTTCTTGTCCTGCCCTCATGTGCTTTGGAGAATAGCTTGACTCCCTCTTCTTTGGGGCAGCCCCTTAGATATTTATTTATGTTTGAATTTTCATTATACACTGGTGTTGACAACTAACACAGGTGCCTTCAAAAATGAGGAAATGTATATGTGACATCACAGTACAAGTTATAGGGACTCCAGCTCAAGCAGGGGGTTGGTCTAGACCAGGGGTGGGCAATTGTGGCTCTTTTACAACCTGTGGACGTCAACTCCCAGAATTCCTGAGACAGCCAAGCTGTCTCAGGAATTCTGGGAATTGACATCCACAGGTTGTAAAAGGGCCACAATTGCCCACCCCTGAGCTAGAAGACCCCCAAGGTCCCTTTTGACTCTACTATTATTATTCTATATTCTTGTGGGTGACATCACAATATAAGATCCATCCTTTGTGTTCTTATGAGTAATATCACAAAGGGAAAGAGATTAAATTTGCCTCTCTTTGCCTTTATGAAGGCCCACATGGTTGGTGATTTCTTTAAAATAATTATATGGTTTTTGTTGAGTTGCATTTGGAGAATGTTTATCCCTTTATTAGTGTTTGCTGATTACTGCAGAATTATTGACATGCGCTGCTTTTGTTTACAGGCAATAAGGTTAGGAAGATGGATGCGATTCATATAATTAAGATATTAATTACACAATGTAAACAAAACAAAATGGGTGCCACATTTGAAATATATATTCTTGTCTTCAACTTGCTTTTGCTGATCTAGTTTATTTGACAGTTTTTCAGAGAATAGAATGTTCCTAACTTTCTTCAACCTTTGGGATTTTAAAGATCCAAGGATTTTTTCTCTCCCCAGCACAGAGATATCTCCATATGAGCAGCCATGAACAAAAGCCTAATTAAATCTTTCAGCATTAAAATGTAAATCTTCAAAAATGAATAATAAAACGAAACGTCCGACCAAATTTTATCTTTTGAACTCAAAGCTGTATGTGGAATAAATTCTTAGAATTAGACAGCTGAATATTGTCACCATATGCATGGTGAAGTTAAATAAAACATTCCCAATGTCACAACTTGTGTAAGGAGGTTTTGTGGAAAGGCAGGTGGTCCTTGGCTTAAAATAGTTTGTTTAGTGACCACTCGAAGTTAACGACAGCACTGAAAATAGTGACTTATGACCATTTTTCATTGCAGCATCCCCATAGTCACGTCATCAAAATCTAGATGCTTGGCAACTGACTCAAATATTTGATGGTTGCAGTGCTTGGGTGTTCTGCTCCAGCTACGGACCTCCAAAGAACGCAGCACACACAAAGTCTGTACAAACCTTAGTTTACTAAAATAAAATCAGGATTTTTTTTTTCCAAACAAAGGCTGTTAATTAACTTTCTTAACAGCCTGCAAGAATCCAAAGAATAAATAATCTTAATCTTACTATGGTTGGCAAAAAGCCCAAAAGCAATTTGCAGAGAACTAAGATCAAAGCATGAAGGAGAGTGAACGGTTGTTCCCTGCAAATTGCTTCAGTCGTCGTCCTTCAGGGGTGTCAAACTCAAGGCCCGGGGGTGCATATCTGCCCTACAGGGTGCTTAGATCTGGCCTGCGGGGCTGCCCTGGAAACAGCAAAGGACCAGGCCACGGTGCCTCTGCCAGTGAAAACAGAGCTCAGGAGGCCCACAGGTGGCCCTCCTGAACTCCATTTTCACTGGCAGAGGGTTGAAGGAGGCCATCGCAACTTAAAACGGAGCATGTGCGGGGCGCGGGTAGCCCTCCCTAGCTCCATTTTCACTGGCAGAGGGTTGCAGGAGGCCATTGCAGCCAAAAATGGAGCTCGAGAGCCTGTTTTTGCTGGTAGAGTAAGAGGCGCCCCCAACACGAGTGATGTCAAGCTGGCCACGCCCATCCTCCCAAGGTCAAACACAACCCTGATGCAGCCCTCAATAAAATTGAGTTTGACACCCCTGTCCTAGATCGTTGTGCCAGAAACTATGGTTCTCTCTCTTTTTGTATGATGCTTGTGTAAAGGGAATGTTAATACGTGAAAGCATGCGTTGCTGTTTATAATATTTACATAGCAACTACAGCGATTAATGTTATTGAGGAAATCTTGTTTCGTGGCTGATCTTTTGATCCTCAGTATCACATCTTAAAAAGAGTACCAAATTATTTTCTGTAGCCGACAGCTAGGTTGTAGCTCCAGATTTCCATGCTAGTTGAGAAATTCTCTTAGGAGAATTGGAAAACTGCTTTCAAATCGGTAGAAAAGGCAGGGATGTACATTTGCATAAAAGCAGAGGCAAAAATGCACATGTATGAGCTGACCATCAGTTTTAATTGATATGCCATGCTTGTTTTATTATGATTGCTTCATAGAAGAATGAAAGCTCAACTGCTCTTTGTTTTAGACAATAATTTCTTATGTGGAAAAAAAAAATTGAAAATGACTATTATAAAGCGTAAGAAGTGAATTGTGCACCAACTGGAACATTTGTTTGGTTGAACACCAACTGGAAGATACATTTGTTTTGACTCAGAATAAAACATTGTGTTCCATTTTTGAGTCGAATACAATTTGGCAGAAAGAAAGAAAGAAAAGAAAGAAAAAAAGAAAGAAAGAAAGAAAGAAAGAAAGAAAGAAGCAAACAAACCAACAAACCAGTTGCTTGTTCCATGTTTTAGTAGCAACAGACTCAGAAGAGTTTCAGATGTTTTGGCTATGGGAAGAAATAGAATATGATTCAGAACAAGCCTACAGAAAAACTGGACCATCAAAGGTAAACGACAAACTAATTAATACAAAAAAGTATCTGGATTTTGCATCCCTTCCTTAACTTAGAAAATCCATTAATCCTGAAGTTGTAGGCAGTAGTGGGATTCAAATCCCGGCACTACCGGTTTGCTATCTTTGGCCACCTAATGAGAAGGAAGGTCTTCCTGGAGAAGAGCCTAATGCTGGGAACAATGGAGGGCAAAAAAAGAAGGGGACGGCAGAGAACGAGGAGGCTGGATGGAGTCACTGAAGCAGTCAGTGTGAACTTAAATGGTCTCTGTGGGATGGTAGAGGACAGGAAGGCCTGGAGGAATGTTGTCCATGGGGTCACGATGGGCCGGACACGACTTCACAACTAACAACAAGAAACTAGCCATTTCTATAACAACGAATCTAATCGGTAAAATGATCATTTTTTAAAAAAAAAATATTCAGGTGATAGAAAAGGCAAAAAATGTCCCACTGAAGTGTATACAGATGGTCTTTGACTTACAACTATTCATTTAGTGACTGTTCAAAGTTACAACATCACTGAAAAAAGTGACTTATGACTGTTTTTCACACTTATGACCACAGCAGCTTGGCTGTGGTCATGTGATCGAAATTCAGACAATTGGCAACTGGCTTGTATTTATGACAGTTGAAGTGTCCCGGGATCACAAGATCCCCTTTTGCAACCTTCTCAAAAGCAAAGTCAAGGGGGGAAGCCTGATTCACTTAACAACCGTGTTACTGACTTAATCACTGCAGTGATTCACTTAACAACTGTGGCAAGAAAGGTTGTAAAATGGGGCAAAGCTCATTTAACAACGGTCTTGATTTAACAGTGGGAATTTCGACATCAATTGTGATTTGGGGCTCAAAGGTTGGGGGTTACGTGTATATTCCAGAAGTTTTATTTTTGACATCATAACAGCACATTTGAGTCATTTTGAGTTTGAAACACAACTCATTTGCCATTTTATGCAGACTCCTAATATTCAGCTTTTTGGAAAGCAAGCAAGATAGAAATAGAAATACAATCATTATCACCCTTAGTTTAAGGTAGCATTTTTATACATTCAGAAAATGTTGCTTCCTTCTTGCATGTGTTTGTATATGGTGCACTTATAATACTAGAGTAGCATTTTTTTTAAAAAGGATTTGTTTCAAAGTGCATGAGGCAAAATGAAAAAAACAATGTTTGACACCCTTGCTGTAATTTTAATAGCTTGCTTTTTAATATATATATATATATGTTTGGCTAGTCTCTTCAAACTTTGCAAAGATGACATCTAGAAAACATCTGAGTTACCACATGGGGATGCTCATCTTACATTTATTGCCATAGAATAGTTTAGAAGGCTGTGGAGTGCAATTTGCAGCTAACTGAATAGCAAATACCCAACTGAGAACTTAATGTCTCCATTTGATCTTTCCTTGATGTCAGGTTTTCTTGTGCATAACTCTTTTTCCCCACTGTTTACAATTTACATTGCAGGAATGAGAGCAGAGACAAATGTGTATGTTTCCTTCTGAAATCCGTCTTCATATTATATATATATATATATATATGTGTGTGTGTGTGTGTGTGTGTGTGTGTGTATATATATATATATATATATATATATATATATATATATATATATAT